>VYZQ01013246.1:0-27497 GCA_013400655.1 Mystacornis crossleyi | reverse complement strand
GCGTATAGAAATAGAGATACATGTGCTTATGTATGTCTTCAGACAAAACACGTATTTATGTACTAAAGTTAAGATGGAGGATCAGTGGATCTAGGTAGAAAAAAAAAAGACTGTCAGATCTCAATTACTTAAGTTTTTGCTACATCTGAACATGAAAGTACAAATGAAGCATGGTCAGTTTACCTTTTGGTAATGACACTGGTGTTCCTCTTAAGGGAAAGGCCATTTTGCCTTGAGGAACTGAGAATGAAAAATAACAGGTCAAATTATTGAAAAGTGATAATGAAGAATTTTTCATTCTAAGTCGTTTCAAAATAAATTCCAGTTTTGTGACTTCAGAAGTATTTGAGAACTTTTTTTTTAAGGTTCACAGACCTTAAAAAATGGCACATTTCTTGCGGCAAAATCAGGTTTTGCACAGGAACCTGCTGGTCATCAGGAATGTGCAGCTGTTTGACGGCTCTGCTGTGCACATTTGGCAGGAGCTGTTCTCTTCTTGGTGGCCTCTCCTTCTGCCCAGCTCTGGAGTGAGGAGAGAAGTCTCTTGTGATCAGCAGATACCTGTTCTTCAAGGGTTTCACAATTTCTTCCATACTCCCAGTACTTGGGAAATTTTGGACAATGTCCTTTGTAGATAATTAGAATAAATCAACATGTAAAATTACAGAAGATGATAGTAAAATAGTATATTTAATCTTTTTCTGCCAACTCATATGGTTCAAATATTGCCTCTCCTGTTTTTCCCTTTCTTTTCACCAAGCCCTGCCCTTTTTCTGTATTGAATGGCCAAAATATTTTTTCCACTCTTGCTCTTTAAAAAGCTTACTTTCTTTTCCATTCATCCATATATATATATATTTTTCTTTAGTCATTGTCTGTCACACAACACAGGTTTATACTTACTGCTTTCTCTGAAAGATGGGCCTTGGATAAAGACATAAATTCCTCATGAGTGCAGTTAGTAATAGTCTATATACCTCGCCTTCAAAATTTGTTTTCACAGGTCACCTGATCTCACTGTGTCTGCTTTTGGTTAGGTGGCTTGTGGAAAAATCCTGAATAGGTTTGTCTTGCAGAAAAACTTATGATTTATAGCTTTGTCCATAAGTAGAAAACAGAGAGAAAAAGGAGAAAGTATAAGAGACATCAAAAATTATTTAGACATCATGTGTGCTGCCAATATCATTCTGTGTAACTTTCATTTTACAATTCACTACCACAAGTTCAGGAATTCACAGGTGTTTACAATACTAAAAATGAGCTAGCACTGGCTTTGGGGTGCACTGACAGAACTTTAGAGCTGTGGAGGGGGAACAACTTTTTGCTCTATAGATTTGTTTCAGTCGGAACTTGGCAAACGCTGAAAGAAGGACTGATGCCCCCCACGTTAACTGCTTGTAAGTCCTGCTACTCTGACATGTTACACTGTCAACTTACATTTATTTTTCACCATATTTGTTGTTCCTTGGATGAAAAAATTACTAGTTGAATAATTAACCCACTGTATATCCTGCTATTTTGTTCTCACTGGGGAAATAATGACTATTGCTTGTTGTAAGGAAAGTTAGAAATTAAAAAAAGTTTCAGACCCATCTGTAATAATAGGAATGACACAGCTGAAGCCTAGTCACACAGGACCTCCTAGTCTTCACAGTTTGTGTTTGCTGGAGGGCATAATGTCCTTGTTGATGGCAGTACTCTCAGTGACTGGCACACAAAAACTAATGTAGCTTTCTAATACCAATAAACATTCATTAGGATCCTGAAAGATAAAGATGATCAGAACCTTGAAGTATAGCCACAACTCAAATGGGAGATAATGACTGAATGAGACCTTGGGTGAGAAATTTGGTCAGTTTTTCTAGAAGGAAAGATATTGTATGAAGACAGATAAAAGCTTCACAAAAAACAAAAATGACATACAGGAGAATCATAGAAAAATAATTTTAAGATTACTCATAGATTGTATGCCAGTTATTCCATTCATACGATTTTTTAGAATTAATGTCTTTATACTTTTAAACTATGTCTCTGTTGCTAAAAAGAGAGTAGGCATGAGCTAGAGTGCTGACTGTGATCATGCCAGCTGGCACACAACTGGCATGATAATGACCCAGGTCAATTAGCACTTTTTGAGAGATGGCTGGGCAAGGGTTGGGAGATTATTTGCAACAGGGACAATTTCCAAAATCAATATGCATGAGGCTGAATGAAGTTTTGATTCTCTCCTCACAGGACAGGTCTCCAAAACTGTTCCAGGAGTTTCTAAAACAACTATATGGAGTGCTGTACTTCCCCACTCCTTACTGAATACCTGCCCTTCCCACATTGTTTTCCCTTCCCTGCCCCTAGTCCTGACCGCTCCCTCAGATTCTCCCCATTGGTCCCAATACCCCAACTCTGCCCATGTACTGCCCCTGTGCCCTGAAACCATTAGGCCACATGCTCTCTCCGCCCCACTCACCCCCATAGAAAACCCAAGGTCCATGGCATGTGCTCTCTCTCTGCCTCTGGGAACCACGTGAATAAATGTCCTGTGAGGCCCCCATGCGGGGAGCCTTCTCGCCTCCTTTATCGCCACCGGGACCGCAATGACTGTAGTCTCTTAATTGCTAACTTAGTGGAGTAAAACACAGCACTCCTCAAAAGCAAGAACCCTCAGTTACACACTGCTAACATGCCACTATGAGGGGCTGTAAATTAACCCCTAAAATATTTCAGACTTTTAAGCTTAAGAAAACAGCAGGAATGAGAACCATGATTCAGAAGCACAAGGTTCTATTTGCATGGACTTGGAGGACACTCAGGACTCAGCACCGCAGAACGATTGTAGCTTCCTGGGCTCTTTTATTTGGCTGTGGGTGGGTAGTCTTGGAGACTTTCTCTATGTCTATGATAAAATGTTTATTGGAATGCCCAACTCTTTGGTAGATTTCTTTCTTATCTTCTCTTGCTGGGTAATTACACTATTTTATTACTATTCTTTTAATTTCACTTGTTGCATACTTATTTATGCAGCCCGAGGTAATCTTTAGCAGTAAGCATCCTTGAAAATTTCATTTCACTAGCAAGCTATATAAAAACAGATTTTTATATTCCTCTGTTTTCCACCTACATATTCTTTACTTTATTCCCAGTGAACATAATGCCGACACTTTAACTATGGTATCCTCTTTATCACTTTCCTCTTTGTATGCTGGCAGTACTTTGCAAACCAGCATCACATATTCCAGAAATTCCTTCTCTGTTTCTGGATAAATGACATTATCATATCTCAAAACTTGTCGCTCTCCACCCTTAATTGTCTTTAGCCTTTTGCTAAACAACATTAAAAATTTCTCCTCAACAGCATTCTTCCTAGAATGAGAGATATAACTAACACTGATTGGACTGGTAGCTTCTCCTAGCTTGGCCTTGCAGCTCAGAAAATGTCATTACCAATGCTTTAAGATACAAGTAAAAAAGTTCTCTCATGTGGAAGAATATTTCTCAACTACTATACCCTCATTTGCCAACATGTGATACTTGGGAACTGAGCTGCATTACCATACCTATAAAAAGAGCAATCATAGCGGTGCAAGCAGCCTTGACTGCCAATATGTCTTAGTAACCTTTTCTATTATAGCAGTGTTGTTACTGCCACAATAGGTTAGGGTATGTCACCGTTTCTATTATGTTTGAAACCACATTTTTCAGAGCTTTATAACTTTCATGCTGTGATAAACACGGAACTGAATCTTTATATGTGGCTTGTCAGATTAAATAAATGGACACATAGTGGCTGGATCTTGGGTGGTATATTACAACAAAGTGGCAAAAAAGACAAGAAAAAGTAGATTTCTCTAATTTTTGATAGGACAAAATTTAAACATTAGTAAAAGGAAACATAAAATTTACTCTGAAATTCAGCTCACTGTTTTTTTTTCCTGAAAAGAAGATTCTTCTGTTTTCTGAGTGAAGTAGAAGTAAAATCCAAGAGCTCCTAAGACCTAGGATGGTATTACATTTTTACCGCTTCTGTAGATTAAGCAAGGAAGGTATTCTGTACTGGGGAATACTCCTTGCAAGAGCTGGCAGAACAACACGTTCTAAGTGTGGGCGGGTGATTCTGAGGGATGTCTGGCAATACCAACAGGAATGCTAACAGGAAGACTGTCAAAGAAATGGAAAAACTGCATATCCAATGAAATAATGTTAATAAGTTCTTTTAAGAGGCTCATGGCATTCCTCCTTCCCATGGGTACCTCTCTGCAGTTTTCTGTGCAGTGCACGAACTGATAGGATAAGCCAAGATTACAAATGTTTAATCCTCCTCATCAAAGATGACAAAGCAAGTGCTTCCAGCTAAGATATTAATTTTAATTCACAAATCCAGGCAATATTTGGAGAAGTGAAAAAAAATGACACTTAAACAGGGCTATCAGTTTGTCGCAGCATACTTGGATATCATGTTGCCAGGGTAGTTATCCATATCCAGTCATTAAGAAGGCAAATCCTGCAACCAACAGACTGATAAACAGATGCTTCCTCCTTCCAGAAACTCCTGCTACCTTCCCATCATGTCTTTGTGTATCCACAGTTCCCTATGCCAATTCCCAGCTGAGAGAAATAGCATTCAGCTTGGCCTCTCTGTATTTGGATGTGCTCATATCCACACCCTGAATATCTGTCAGTATCTCAGTATGTTCAGGGCAGCAAATGAATTCCAGCATAAAATCAAAGTGAAAAAAAAGTCTGCTGGCAACACCTGTATGAGGCAAATCTTAAAATGGTAATTCCTTATTTTTCCAAGATTTGGTTTTGTTCTTTTAAGTAAAGTCAAATAGACAACAGCAAGACACAGCTGATTATGAGGAGCATTCTTTAAACTGCAACACTGTCCCAAACACACTGACAAGATTATAAGGGAACAAACTTTACAAGGATCTGTGGGGAGATGTCCTTCCCAGTGGAGATAAAAATGGTCATGTGATATTAGAGAATTTCCTGAGATTCACAGGCTCTATCATGTAACAATAAACAGCAAACATTAGCAATAAACTTTTAAAAATTATTTGGCTTATCTATACTAATCTTTCACCTTATTTGATTGCCCTGAATATTTTATTATTTGATTATCTGATAGTTAAATATTGAACTTTCCTGAGAGTACTTGTGTAAATTTAACTTCACATTTATGAAGTGCACAGTGTTTTTAAAACATGAATATTTACACCAGAAGTATTGCATGCTTAGGCGAGAAAAGAAAAAACACAGTGTTACCTTGAGCAATGGCAGCTGAGAAGTAGAGATCACATCTAGCCCAGCAGTCTCTTCTAACTCTCGAATTCACATGCCCAGTCCAGCCTTGAGTCCATGCTGGGGCATACACTGTGCTTTCTCTTCTGTAGCTTGGCTTCAGGGTGAAAGGTACTTGTGTGAATAAATCAGGGAAAAATTAAAATAGGACTACATGGTGTGCTGCTGAGCATATCTACTTTGCTGGTCAGTAAACACACATTTTTCTATTTGCTATTTATATAATCACAGGGAAAGCTTTACAAGAAACCCGCAGATTTAAAAGTCATCAAAAGTAATTTTTTTTCTCAATAATTATTGAGATTTAGAAAATGTAATCTGCTAATAGATATTACACTGCACAATCATGCTAAATGCATTCTTATGTGTTTATATATACACTGTTTGATTAAACTTGATTTCTATTTTAGTGGAAATTATTTATATAAAATATTTTTTTTACTGGAAAACTTGCATTTGCATTGGAAAACCAAATGCAGAAGTGAAATTAATCAAATAACAGAAATTTACCCTGTGGGTGGAAAAAACCAATATTTCTTGGTTTATATTTTTAACAAGCTATTTACAAATTAATCACAAGCAAAAATCATTCAGAAAAACTGGTTATAGAGCTAAAAATAAATGTATGTTTTACATACATTTACATATGTTTTGCAGCCTGCTACAGACAGTGTATAAACTAAGACATGAACTTTAATTAATACAGATATTGAACATTATTCACCCATTCTAGCAGTCATCTGAATTTGCAGCTGTCTTTGCATAAAAATTTTAATCTATTTAAGCAGGAATGAAATAGTGTGAAAAAAACACTGATATACTCATAACATAATTTTGCATAACATATTAATGGGAAATGATCATCAATACAAATCTAATCATTAAGGAAACAACTCAACAGAGAAATAAAGAGAAAATAGAGCAGCTGAGAAAACCAGTAATGTGGGTTTATAAGATTTGTACAATTATGTTTGTCTCTTTGGTTTAATTACAAGGTAAGATATTAGTATACATCATTTTTATTGAGCAGGAAGGAAAGCTTTGTTCAATATATTGTACAAAATAATAAGTTGTCCTTGAATTTCTGTGTGTTTGTCACTAAGAAAATGTACTCTTGAGGTTATGGCTGTGATTTACAGCAAACAAATGTAATCAGATTATTTCTTAAAAAGTTATATTGTGTCTGTTAATATTTATAAAACAAATAAATCATGCTCTGTATTTTTGCAGTGGATGATTGCTGTGGTGCAGAATCCCTCTGAAAGCTGAATTGATTGCAATAGAGAAGGTAAAAAATGCTTATCTATACTTACTGAATGAGATAACAGCAAACAAAAATATTAAAGCTGTATTACTGTTCCTCATTTCCCCAACCCTTTCCACTATTAGTTTAGCATCAAAGATGGTGCTTTTCTGTACTCTTAGTGATTAATTTTTCATTCCCAGACCAATGGTGTATTTGTTTTCAACCTATTAAAAAGTCTTTAAATCCAACCCCACATATTTATTTGCAATATTATTGATAAACATTATCTGAATAGTACAGCCCTGAATTCTTCTTGGAATTTTCTTTTTCTTGAACAACAAGCCCTAGAAAAATCAGGATATGAATATTTTTCCAGAGAAAGATTTATCAAATATATATTCTCTTTGATTATAACAGTGTTTCTTGACAAATGTGGATCCTGGATCCAAACAAAAAAAGATGTAAAATGACCTGTTATCATATTTCTGTTTAGCAACAGCTATAGTTCACTTATATATTCTAGGCACAAAAGTAACATGAGAATTAAAAGGTTAGACAAAATATATGGATACATTTCATTAAATATTGGCCTAAATTTCATGAGATATTTTCCCTACACTTTTATTTACCAAAATAATTGGAGACCAAATGGTTTTTTGCATTGCGTTTTCTAAACGTTGCTTTTTCCTTGAAGTTTCATCAATGCCTAAACATTTAAAATTAATTCTTGTGCAAAATGAGATGTTATGTGTAGATCAGTGTTATGTGTAGATCAGAAGGCACTACTATATTTTTCTTTTTATCCTCAGATATCTGTTCCCAAGATCTCAGTTTTTCATCCCAGCTCAATATTTCCTTATTAATTTGAGTACATACAAGGACATGTAATTGTCTTGGTTTAAGACATTTTTTGAGGTGGATGCTCTAAAATGGGTTACTTCCCCTTTAGTTTTAACCAATCCCTTTCCACCAACAAGGAGAGACAAATAAGAGTAGATATAAGTGAAAAAAATAGCAGTTTACTAAAAAAATGAAACTGCAACAGGTAAAAAATAACAGTAATAGTCACTAATTGCAAAGTTGCTGGAATCTCATGGAATCCCTGGATCTTAGAGAGATAGTACCACTTTTGGGCACAGATCGATATGGAATGCAATAAACTTTTGGATTACCCAGAACAGTAATCATTAATTTGAAAATGCTTGTACTAATCCTCTTGCATCCACAGGCTCTGCTTTACAATCTCAGGACATTACTTAATATGTCCAATGAACATCAATCATTTTATGTGTGCCGGTGGACTGGCACATTGTGAGTGCTGCTGTGAGCCAGGGGACCCTGCAGGTGATGCCAGCAGCGTGCTTAATCCTTACTGGACACCTCTAGCCTTGCCAGTACTAATGTTACAGTCTTTCAATCAATTTATTCAATTAAAAAATACAGCTTAGTACCAAAGTGTCTAAGTGTCAAACAATTTGATATTAGCTATATAGAAAGGCATTTAACAGGTGTTGGTGACACATTCTGTGCTGGTAGTAGTTGGAAGTCAAGACCCAAAGGTGTTCAAAGGTCTCAGCTGCTGTTAAAGGCAATTATCAGTTTTTTAACTGACACACAAGCATCCATAAATTGGTAGTGACTTCCCTTGAAGTTCTGTTCTTAGCTGCAGGAAATAGACCTGTACTATGTTGATGTTTATATTTTATTAAATATGGATGTGAAAATGTCTGAATCTAGAAGACAACAAAACACAATGTTGATATAATTTCTTGACCATTAAAGATTCAGAGCTCTGTTGAATCATGCAACCACTATTCCTCTTTGTGAGATTTCTTTCCAATAACCCTTTGGGTTTGTTTTAGTATGAAATAGTCCTTGGATCAAAGAGTGATTTGGCATCCCAATGGACAGGAGGCAGGTAATATTGTGTTGGGAAAATCTGTGAGCACTCATTTTGGCTGATCTCAAACATCCAGCCCTTGTGCAATTGTTGGTGTAGGTAGAGTCTGGGTGGAGGATCTTTGGAGATTAATAGGAGTACCATGCCAATCTCCTTATCTGAGAGCTGAGAGACTTTTCACAGTGCTTAAATTCCGCACAACAGAACAGTACCATCCATGGATAAGGAACTATCTCTAATTCTAGGAAATACTATGGTTGGATAAGTCTTGAAGAAAATTTTCTTCTTTTATGTCACAAGGAATTTTGAAAGAAGTTTAAGGAAAAGTATCTTGGGAAAACTAGAAACCTTTGGAAAATAAAAATTTACCCTATCCCAGGATATTAACACTTTATTGAGGCAGGGGCTGTTCCTGTGCTTCTATCTGATGGGAAATTCGGTGCAAAGTTATTTTTAATGATTCATTTCAGAAAGGCCAAATTATTTTTCAGCATATATAGTTCAAGCAAGACTGCAAGTGTTTAATAAGTAATTAAAAGCTACATAAAAGATGAAAACTTGGAGATACAACTGATTCCTCATAAAATGTTTTATTAATTGAAAGCCTCACCAAATTGTCAGACCGTATGAATTTCTGCATGAAGACCAGAACAGCTGTTTAAGATGTTGCGTCCGTGATTAAGCACTTGCTTTTCCTGTTCCACATGTCAAGGTCAAAGCCCTTGTCCTCACCCTCAAGTCCTGTTGCAAATGTTTTAAGATTTTGTTCCTTTTACTTTTTGCCTGCCTTACGCCTTCCAATTTAGTTCCTTGTCTTTCTGAGGTATCATTTTCTGCCTCCTTTTTCCATGGTCAGCAGTAACCCCGGTAAGACATCCATTGCCCTGTAAAGCTGCCCTGCCAGCTGCCAGCTGGTCAAGCCTCCAAAGTGGTGATGAAAGCATATCAGCATATGCTTGGCTTCTAGTTTTGTGATACTGTACATGACTACGTCCTTGTACAAGCAGTTGTCTTTTTATGTTGTAAAAACTTTTGGGCTTCTCGGGTAACACATACATTAACTTCAGACAAGAAACTTCCCAGTAAGAACATAAATTATTGAGGTTGCAAAGTGAAGGATTCAAAAGATAGATAACTCCTCAGTTTGATTAATTTTCTCAGCAGATTATTTGCTTCTGGATGTAGTGTTTTATTACATAATCACCTTTTTTTTTTTTTTTGCACAGTTACTCCTTTAGCTACTTGTATTGGTTTGGCATGGTCTGGTTTTAGGTAGCGGGGGGCAAAAAGATGACTCCTGTGAGAAGCTGCTGGAAGCTTCCCATCATATCTGGCAGAGCCAATGGCTGAGGGCTCTGAAGATGGACATGCTGCTGGCCAGAACTGGGCCAATGAGAGAGGCTGGTAACGCTTCTGTGATGNAACTGACCAATGGGGGACAGGATTTGGGGTACACATGACCTGGGAACAGGGACAGAGAAACCCCATGCCCCACGCATCCACTCATGCCCATCCCCCCCACGGGGGTCACCTCTTCAGGGGGGAACACGTTCTAAGGGCTTATTTTACTTCTTATTATCCTCCACTGATTCTGTTAGTGATAAATTTACTTCGCAACTTAAGTTGAGCCTGTTTCACCCTTGAAGTGTTTCTCCCAGTCCTTATCACACTCATAAAGCGTTTGTTAATTTTTTTTTTCCATTTCCCTCCTCTGCCCAGCTGTGGCAGAGGAGGGTGAGCGAGCGGCTCTTGTGGGTGCCTGGCCTTGGGCCAGTGTCAAACCATGACACTAGTGCACAGGATGGCTGGAGCTCTGAGGATTACGTAGTAATTCTCTAAAATATTGTTTCATCTCTAGCAATAACTTAAAAGCATGTATGGAATAAAGGAAGAGTTTTAAAAAGAGTAGCCAGAGGAGGGCAGATGTACACTACCTTGAAGACCTGGGTGTTTTAACTCTGGCTGCTACAGGGCTCCTATATGACATAGAGCAAATGACTTCACAATTACATTAAATGCTCTTTTTTTTCTTTATTTTCTGGGTTGCTGCCTTGAGATCTTCACTTGCATGCAGTTAATGCTTATAGATTTCTGCCAAGTCAGAGCTTTAGTCACCCAGTGACTATCATACCCCATTTCCCTTGTGCTTCTTGCTCCATTTTTGTCCCACTTTCTGTTCCCAGGTCCTGTCTTCTTAAAAAAAATCCAGATTCTAGGCTCCTATTCTTCCAGCCTGATAAATTCCCCTTCCATGCCCAGGTCCCATTTCCTTCCCTCCTCTAATTATTTCTCCAATCCCTCTAGATTCTCTCCTACTTTGACTTCTCTAGTTTTCCCTCTCTCCTATCAGACCAGGAGCTTCCTTGGCCGCAATGCCTGGATACTCAGCAGGGACTTCAACAGCAGAGCTACAGGCTTGAGACCTTGTCCTAACCTGGCCTTGCCCAGCAAGCATTCTTCTAAAAACTATGAACAAATGAAACAATTTCATGCTGAATGGGAATACTGAAATTGACAGGTAAAACTTGATTAATATATTAATTGGGTTAAAACTGTCATTCAGGGGAGATATCACCCAAAAGAATGAAAAATGGTCCTCCTGGCTATGGCCTCATTTGGTTTTGTTAAGGTCAGGATGGTCTGGATAGAGGATCCAGAGGAAAAAGGTCCTGGCTACCTGAGGAATCACCCTATCAGAAATATCATACCAAGGGGCTGTGCTTATTAAGTACTTATGAAGTACTTTTAATCTGACAGTAAACACTATTACTCATGACATTCAGCAGACTACAATATAGCCCAGAATTATATGTATATGTATTATATTTATGAAAGCACTTATTCATTGAACAACAACCAACTATACTGTAAAGGGAAGAAAACTTTCTGTCTGAATTACACAGAAATGTTATCTTGAAGTTAAATACACATATATGTTTCTCACAGTATATCAGGATATGACTTGATCTGACCTTATTACTTTTCAGTAAGTGCAATCCTCCATTTTAAAGCATGTAATGACTCCAAAAATTATGTTTTTCATGTTCTTAGGCTTCACTTGGGCTTAACTCACTTTGCCTCAGCATATAGAAAGGTAAAAACGAATTCACATTGATTACTAATGAGTCAGCAGTATTAAAAACTCTTACTGTTATGAAGAGTTAAAATTAGAACTGAGCAGAAAGTGTACTGGAGGGAATATGGTGTAGTGTCTAGCTCCTGCCATAGGTAGGAACCATTTGTTTCTTTAAAATAAGGAGCAGGATGCAGCTGGCTTCCTACAACAGATGGTTGTCTCAGGCAAAAACTTCACAGTCCACATAGTTTAAACCAAATCAGAATCAAAGTGGTTTATTGATTTATTAACAACATGTAATTAACCAGCAATCAGTGAACCATGTAAGCAAGATCAATACTTGCGGTGCAACAGATAAAGCAAAATACAAGAGGTAAAACACTACATTAGGTGCTTATAAAGGTTAATATGCATCTATGAATGTCTACCCAAATATAATGTTTCCCAAAATTTTCTGTTTGCTGTGTGGAGAAGGACCTGGGGATCCTGGTGGACAACAAGGTGTCCATGATCCAGCAGTGCTCTTGGGATCAGAAAGGCCAATGGAATCCTAGGCTGCATTAGGAAGAGTTTTACCAGCAGATCAAGGAAGGTGATCCTGCCCTTCTACTCAGCCCTGGTGAGGCCACATCTGGAGTGCTGTGTCCAGCTCTGGGCTACTCAGCACAAGTGAGACCTGGAGCTCCTGGAGTGTGTCCCACAGAGCGTGACAAAGATGATCAAAGCACTGGAGCATCTCTCTTATGAGGAAAGGCTGAGAGAGCTGTGCCTGTTCAGTGTTGAGATTACTGAGGGGTGACCTCACTGATGTCTACAAGTATCTGAAGGGAAGGTGTCAAAAGGATGAAGCCGGGCTCTCCTTGGTGGTGCCAAGCAATAGAACAAGAGGCAATGGGCAGAAACTGATGCCCGGGGAGTTCCACCTGAATATGAGGAAGAACTTCTTTACTGTGCAGCTGACCATGCACTGGAGCAGATTAGTCTGAGAGGTTGTGGAGCCTCCCTCACTGGAGATATTTAAGAACTGTCTGGATGCAATCCTGTGCAATGCACTCCAGGATGACCCTGCTTGAGCAGAGAGGTTGGACCAGATGACCTACTGTGTTCCCTTCCAACCTTGCCCATTCTGTGATTGATTCTGTGATTCTGTGATTCTGTTCTAATACCAACAGTCACATTTATCCTCCCAGCAATGTGGGTTACGTGCACATCCCCTCCCAGGAGTATGGGTTTCACCACTGGACACCTCTTCTGCGGGAAACTTGGATGTTCCAGGTCTGAGTGTGCCTCAGTGCTCTCAGCAATCCGTAAGTAGTGCAAATGCTCCTGCCAAGTCACCTACACGTCCCTGAAGTGTAAGTCCCACATCCTGCCCCCTCTCCTGTCACCTCTAGCTGAATGCAGGCTCCTCACAGTGTCCATATAGCCGCAGCAGAGGTTGTGGTGCTGGCAAGGCACCTTCTGACAGGTTCAGGAATTTCTTCTGACAGGAATTTAATCATTCACACTTATGGGAAGAGAGGAACGCTGTTTGCAGGCCAAAAACCCAAAAATAAAATAAACAGCAAAAAATCCAGTTTGTTTTCTGTGAGATTAAATCATGAAAATGTGCTCTGATATTTTTCATGTCCTAAATCCAAATGATTTTGCCTTCTATGCATATTTTAACATTTATCATTTAACAAAAACTTTCAGTTTTCAGTCACAGTCTCAAATACGTAGCTGGGGATAGAATAAAGTAACAGTAAATGTGTTTGTTTAGAGACCATCTAGATAGGGACGTTAGGATGCAGTGAGTTTGAGAATGAATTTACAATGCAATAATGACTTTCCTTAGCAGGTAAAAGGAAAGGTGCTGTGTGCCTCCATAACGTAGCAATCACACTTCGTGTTCACAGTTTAGCACTGTAAAGGATTCTGTCATTTCTTAAATCCCACCAACAACATGTGATTCCTTCATATCTTATTTACTGTGGAGAGGAATAGATCAACAACTGTGATGAGATTTTAATTTAGAAGTACTGGGGAGAATGTATGACTGCACAAGCTCTAGTCTGAACATTAGAAGCAAATATAAATCTTTGACTTCTCAGGAAAGGGCAGGATTTTCCGTGACTGAAGCTTACCACAGTATGTAACTTATTAATTTAACTAGTGAGCAAAAAGATGCAATTTTATGACATCCAGTAGGAGATAAAACACTCAGTTTGGTGATTTCATAGTTCTTATTAGCTACCTAGAAAAAAGGAATAACTGATTTGGAGGCATCCTGCACAAAATAATTTTCTCCCAAAGCAACTGGTGATTAAAAATTTTCAAATGAAAACATGAAACTGTTTCTGAGGATGTATCTGAAATACATAAATCAAAGCACTATTAGCTTACAGAACACTTAAACAATATATTAAGTGACTGAGTGTAGTTTATTTGCAAAACAAAGTCATGTAAAGACCGCTGCTGACAGACTGACAAGACTCTTAATGATGATGACTGCTGTTGCTAATAACAAGTGGAACCATCATCATCATATAACCATAACTGCATGTATAAACCACATACAGATGATATATGTCAGAATCTAGACGACAGATTAACTTTAGTCTGGCACAGCAGTCAACAGTGCCTGTGTGCTTTCATCATGAGAAACAATCTTTCATGCAGGGCTTCAAGATCAATCTTTTAAGAAGCTGCAGCAAACTGGGTGAAAAAAGAAGTGAAAATCAGTGCAGAAGGCACAGACAATAAATGATTCTCTTGGTTCAATCTGTGGATTACAGCATAGAGTTTGCAAATAATCTATGAGTGTTTAATTTATCAGGCAACAAACTGAGTGGTAAAGCTGAATTNTTAAGATGATTAATATTATTTAAGATATAATTCTGGTTAATATAAACTTAAAGGTACCCAAAATTGCACAGAGCACTCCAAATACCATCTCTCAAGTAACAAAACCCCTCACATTCCTCAGCCTGACCGTTACAGTCTTGCCAATTCAAGGGTATTAGGGAATGTAGGTATCCTTTAAGGTCAATAAAGATACAGGAATGGCAGCAGTGAGGAAATCATCCTATAGAATTAATCAGAATGATAGGCCTATACATCCCCTTTGCTGAGGAGAACATCTGTATTTGCTTTATGACTGTGACGGAAAAGGATTCTGGAAGATCAACTCGTCCCACTTCTGAGGCTGTACCATGACTTGTACTCACATATAGAAAAAGTCCATAACTGATTGAAACTTTGGATTGCAGATCTTGAGTTGTCTGGGAGTATTTGACATCCAGCAATAGGTGTGTGAAGAGGAAAGAAGGAAGCCAGAGCCCAAATCCTGAGTGCCCTCAAATCATCTGTCTTGGAATAACTATAAAGCACAGAAGACAAATTTATGTGCGTAATCTACCTGATAATTTTTCCTCCTTGCTGATCATGCCCAGTCATATATCAAATAAGCTCCCAATTTTACTTCATTTTCAAGAGATCTATTGATTTCTTTTCCTCAACTTATCCCTAGCTTTACATCTGTGGGCAGCTATTTTCATTTCATTCACCTATAGAAGATGAAAACTGAGTTTATTGATGTTCAGAATGTCTCTTCATGCTTGCATCTGGCAGCTCATTTTTCAATTTCCTTGCACTGGCATGTAAAAAACACAAGGGAAATGGAAGTTTTATACCTTCATAAACTGTCCAAAATGCCTGATGAAGACACAGCATGTTCTCTGATGTGTTGCCAGTTGCCTTCAAGAATGCAACAAAGAAGTGAGTTTTCATGTAACTGTGGTGGCCCCTGTATGCCCACCAAGTTGCTGTTACTCACCCCTCCTCAGCAAGATGGGAAGAAAATATGATAAAAACCTCATGGGTCAAAAAGAAGTTTAGTAAAGAAACGCAAAGGGCCACACGTAGAAGAAAAGGAAAACAAAATGATTTATTCTCTACTTCCCATTAGCAGGTGATGTCCAGCCACTCCCTGGGAAGAAGGCGTCTCTACTTGTAGTGGTTACATTGGAAGACAAAACTCTGCCTCCTCCCTTCCCCTCCCTCTCTTAGCTTTTGTTACTAAGCATGGCATCACACGGCATGGATTGACTCTTTGGTCACATTGGGTCAGCTGTCCTGGCTGTATGCCCTCCCAGCCTCTGGCCCGCCCCCAGACTACTGGCCTTTGGGGATGTGGGTGGGAAAAGACAGCCCTGATGTTTTGCAGCATTGCTCAGCTGTAGCCAAGACATCCATGTGTTATCAACACTGTCCTAGCTACAAATACAAAGCACAACACAGTAAGGAGGGATGAACATGCAGACAGTACATGTCTGGAAATAAAAAACAAGCTTGAGATTTATTTGGCACGTTNGCACAGCAGTCAACAGTGCCTGTGTGCTTTCATCATGAGAAACAATCTTTCATGCAGGGCTTCAAGATCAATCTTTTAAGAAGCTGCAGCAAACTGGGTGAAAAAAGAAGTGAAAATCAGTGCAGAAGGCACAGACAATAAATGATTCTCTTGGTTCAATCTGTGGATTACAGCATAGAGTTTGCAAATAATCTATGAGTGTTTAATTTATCAGGCAACAAACTGAGTGGTAAAGCTGAATTTTCTAGGAAGGCGGGGGAAAAAATCTTTAAGCAATCACGTGATATGGATTTTGCTGTTCCTGACAGAGCTACTGGAAATGAAGAGGGAGATTTCAGAAAACTTCACTGATATGAGAAATGCAATTCCCAACTTTGAATATGATTTAGTGGGAAGCTGTATAAGTACAAACGGCTTCTGCTAAAACTGCATGACAAAAAAATGTATCTTGTAGTATATGAGAAAGAGAGTGACTCAGAAAGAATAACAAAATAGAAAGTGCCTGCTGGTTAAAATGATAATTAATATTATTTAATATTTATNGTAATCTACCTGATAATTTTTCCTCCTTGCTGATCATGCCCAGTCATATATCAAATAAGCTCCCAATTTTACTTCATTTTCAAGAGATCTATTGATTTCTTTTCCTCAACTTATCCCTAGCTTTACATCTGTGGGCAGCTATTTTCATTTCATTCACCTATAGAAGATGAAAACTGAGTTTATTGATGTTCAGAATGTCTCTTCATGCTTGCATCTGGCAGCTCATTTTTCAATTTCCTTGCACTGGCATGTAAAAAACACAAGGGAAATGGAAGTTTTATACCTTCATAAACTGTCCAAAATGCCTGATGAAGACACAGCATGTTCTCTGATGTGTTGCCAGTTGCCTTCAAGAATGCAACAAAGAAGTGAGTTTTCATGTAACTGTGGTGGCCCCTGTATGCCCACCAAGTTGCTGTTACTCACTCCTCCTCAGCAAGATGGGAAGAAAATATGATAAAAGCCTCATGGGTCAAAAAGAAGTTTAGTAAAGAAACGCAAAGGGCCACACGTAGAAGAAAAGGAAAACAAAATGATTTATTCTCTACTTCCCATTAGCAGGTGATGTCCAGCCACTCCCTGGGAAGAAGGCGTCTCTACTTGTAGTGGTTACATTGGAAGACAAAACTCTGCCTCCTCCCTTCCCCTCCCTCTCTTAGCTTTTGTTACTAAGCATGGCATCACACGGCATGGATTGACTCTTTGGTCACATTGGGTCAGCTGTCCTGGCTGTATGCCCTCCCAGCCTCTTGCCCGCCCCCAGACTACTGGCCTTTGGGGATGTGGGTGGGAAAAGACAGCCCTGATGTTTTGCAGCATTGCTCAGCTGTAGCCAAGACATCCATGTGTTATCAACACTGTCCTAGCTACAAATACAAAGCACAACACAGTAAGGAGGGATGAACATGCAGACAGTACATGTCTGGAAATAAAAAACAAGCTTGAGATTTATTTGGCACGTTCGTGTAGAAACCACGTCATGCACAGTGACATTACAGTGAAGTGGTTTAATGGAGGGAATAGTGCCCACTCCTTGCCCACTCCTGTCCTTTGGTATAGAGCTCTAGGTGAGATATTACTGTAAGTCATTCCTGTTTCTTGGATAAAACGTTGCCCACAGGAGACAATGACCAGAGCACTTGAAGATTTCCTAAAACATATTCATGGAAGTGGTCTTAGAATATCGGTTCCACAAAGCATCTGCAGACTACTGAAAAGCTGGTTTATCTGGGGGGATGGAGGTGTTTTGGGCTAAACTAGATCCCAAGAGATTCTGCAACTTCTACCAACATCCAGTCTGTGTAAACTTCAAAGAAATCCTAGGCAGTCACCTGATATCCTCCCTTGGGCTGCGGTTAAGCTTCTGTAATCAATTTTGTTTTGAGGGAAACATTTCAGAAAGCAAGGATAACTAATATTTTTCAATGCAGCTTTGTTTTACTGAAAATATTTTGTCATCCACAAATGAAAAAAGCTGCAGTTGCTTACATAAAACTTCTTAATATAAAAGTTTTGTGCAGACTTTCAGCTAGCATTTCAGATAACCAGAGCATATAGGGCACAATGGGCTATTGCTCTTTTGAGATCAGCTATCCAGCTGTGTGTTACATCTCATCCATCTCTAAGCTGCAGATGCTCAGACAGATGAAACACCACCAATCACTCCAGTCAATTGAAACAAACAGCAGCTTTTCTATTTTGCACACTCATCTGAAATTCATATCTCTGCTGAGTTTGTAAACATTACCTGGAAATCAAGCCAAAGACTTCCCACCAGGAAAAAAATCCATTATCAATTAAAAGCGTTTAGTCTACTGGGGCGGTTGGTCTTTCAAACGACTATAAAGATACTAAAAATAATCTTGAGGGAATTAGGTAGTTTTAGACTGTCTGCAAATTCATCTTATTTAACAGTATGTAAGACATTTTGCAATCACCACATGAGAAAGGGAGTTGGAATAGTATATAGTAATCTGATATGCAAAAAAGAAATTAATTTTGCTTTGACACCTCTTCCTTAGCTCAGAAATTATAATCTGTGCCCTAGGCTATCAGACATCAATGCATAAAATTATTCACAAAGGGTTTATGGTTCAAGTGGTAAATCCAGTCATTTGCAAAATGTTGACCCAAGTGAGTCAGCACAGAAAGCTTGATCTTTCAGTGTGATGAAAATGTAATTTTATGGATGTCAAGTCGAAGTTCAAAAGTGGCACACAGTGTCATACAGATAAATAGTTTTGCCGACAGCAATGCCATACCTCATAAGTACTTGTCTGGCCAATAGTAACTACTATGATGATTAAGAAGGATGATAGAAAATGCATATTTTATCTTGTTTTACATATAATGTGAGTCTCTAGAATTAAAAATTAAGACAGGTCTTTTTAAGAACTGCATTTAGCTCTCCAACTCCATATTTCATTTATATGTAATGGAGATCTATGGAGATCTTTTTTGTAACTTAAAGCTATTGTTTTAATTATTATTATTTTTTATGTACAACTTTCACGAGATTAAAGACAATTTACAGTCGCTTCTGTTTTTAACCAATGACAAATTGAAGCTAAAATGCAGTGCAGAATTATGGAATTAATTAGATTGTAGTTACTAACAATCANAATTTATAATAATTTCATTTTCCCTCAAATAATTTCATATACAATGAAAAAAGCATATGAAAAGTAGTATGTAGAACTTTCTGTATGGTGCAGAAGAATGTAACTGCCCTGCCACTATTTTACTTGTGAAAAAGTAATATGTAGCAATTACTTTCTTTAACTCTCTGTTTCCATTTGAAGCAACTAGGTGAAGCCAGTAGTCCAGTTAAAATGTAAGCTCTCTAGGCCATTTCTGATGGATCTTGAATCCACACTAATATACAGAACTGAGTTTTACATTTACTGAAAGATGTTGAATACCTAAATCTTACCCTTCTGAGTAAGTGAAGCTAGTGAAGAGATTTGTATCCAAAGGCCTCCGTCTCATTCTGAGTTTCCACACATGTTAAACACAAAGACATACAGACCTGTTACCTACTCTTGTCCTTTCTGTACACCTTACATAAATGCCTTGAAACAGGAATACAGATAATATTATTAATTACTCTTGCTGTATATATTATAAATTGCACTTGTGCTGAAGCCTGGTAGTTGTGAATCTGACCTGAAAGTTAACATTCAATGTCAGGCACTCAAGGGTTGACCAAGTGTATGTTATACTAAAAATGTTTTGAAAATTAAAAAGTATGCGCAAATCTTATTTTATGTTATTTTGACCAATTCCCTTATTCGAAGGGTAGGGAAAGAGACTTGTCACTGTTTCAGTTTGGAGACTAGGTAAGTAGAAGTCTCCTGGGCTGTATGCTCAAGATGAACCAGTGTGAGAAGATCCAGTGTGAATTCTGTCCCAGGTATGACTTTGGGATACATGGGAGTGTGTATGGTCTGGTCCTGTCTTTTCCATGGGACTTCTCCATTTGGTTTATCCTGAGCACACTGGAGATTATAAATCCAGGTGTGGGACTTCAGGTTGCACCTTGCACAACCATTAAGAGAGAAGGGTTGTTATTGTCTCTCCATCCACCATCACAATTTGCAAGCTATCCACACAGAGCAAAGAAAGCTTTCTGTCTCCTTCTTTGTTTCTTCCCCCCAAATATAGATCTTGTTCTTTTTTTTTTTTGTCCTTTGATCTCTGACATAGAGACAAAAAGATAAAATAAAATAGGAAAACAAAGGGGGGAAAAAGGGGTAAAAAACCTAAGCTTTTTTTGCAGCAAGGCAAGACTGAGTTTAGTCCTGATATCTGTGTTAAAAGAAACCTAAACTTAATTGTTATAGTTACAGAAGTAGATAAGTAAATATTGCCGACAGCAATATTTCCATCAGTTTCCTTATTTTCATGCCCTTGGCAACACATGCATTAACAACAGACCTCAGTGGCAAATCTTGTCTAGGACTATGTTATTCCTGTGCAAAATTAACGATTTTTAAGAACTGTAAAATGTGAACTTCTGCCTATCTCCTCCTCATCACCCCTAAACCTCTGCCTTCCATACTGACTTCATCTCAATTTCTCTGGCAATGTTTTCAGTCTCCCATGCCTGCCTGAAACTACAGAAGTTTTTTGAGTTACTCCTTTCCAATTTTTTTGAGAAATTAATTTTAATTTCTTGAAGACTTACTATGTAGGCAAAGTAAGATGAGCAGAATGCAAATGCTGCTTGGGATTTTTCCCCGGGCCAGCATTCACACTTGGGATAAAGTTGTTTTTTCACGAACATCCTCTTCTGCAATAAAGATTTTCTGAAATTTTTTTCCTAATTTACCATAAATACTTCCACTAATATTTCAGCAATGTCTTTATTTCATTCATCATTTTAGTTAGATAAGTTTCAGATATAACCCCAAAAATAGAATATTTGAAGACATTTTTGAGAATGTAAGGTATTTCATTTTGTCATAATTTCCTTTCCTCTTTTCACCTCCTCCATATAAAACACTCGAGTCCATATGACTTCCTTCCCACGTTTGCTTTTTTCATGCCTGCGCTATGTGAAGCTGTAAAATAAAAATATGTGAAGCAATCCTACAAAATGCTCAGCTAAATGCAAGATTAAATTAAAGAGCAGGAGTAATATCAGTGGGATGAAAACACTGCAACTTATACAACTCTGCAAACTTTACAGACTCAGATATATCCCTTGGGTACCTCTCAGTCTGTAAATCACATCAGTCCTGCATCAAACATCCTCTGAAATATTTTCAGAGTACTCCAAAACAGCTGATTTACTATCTCTGAGTGTAATGCACTAGGTTAACTTATGCTTTGGATGTTCCATCTACTAGTGAATTTTTCTTACTAAAGTGTATTTTTAATAGAGAAGTAAAAGTTCTCTGGGAAACTCTGGTACATTGCACTAGACAGTTATTCCGCATGACCCCAAAACATCAGTGTCAGTTAGGAATTGTCACAGCATCAGCCGATTTTCAGACCCAGTTTCTTGTTCTTTCACAGTTAAAAATGGGAGGGTTTTTTTGTAATTTATAATATATCCTTTTGTATTTCTTAGAAAATTTCAGGAGGAAGCAAATATAAAGCAACACTCATAAGAATTCTGATGAAATCCACCTTTTGTTCAATGTATTCAGCTTGCAAAAGAATTATAGGTTTAAATTAGAACATGGTTCAGGTTCTTTGCATTGAAGAGCATTAGTTTTATCACCTTTTAAAGACATTTTAGCAGAAAAATATGTTCTTAACTATTTGCAGAGCTGAGCTTGCTAATAGCAATCTTCTGTTTTTCAACTTATAAAAAGCATCAGTCTCAAGGGAGTTCATTAGCTGGATGTTCTGCTGGTTCTGTCTCCCAGGTTATCTGCCTGTAGCATGAAGCAACAACAGCAGACGCAGTAGAATTGACCTTGCCTTTCTTATTAATATCTATGGTACTATTAAAGGCTAAGGCTCAGTGCATATATATCATGAGCTGAATCGTTTATCACTAAAACTGATTCACCACTATAACATCAAATATTTACCTTACCTAGAGCTACAAGTAATTATAATGTTATTTTGTTGGAGCTCAAGCAAGATGGACTAAAAAATTCAGTTAATTGTTAGGCTGTGATAAAAAATATCGTTTGCCCCCTCCCAGAGATATCACATGCACATGATCTCTCAGTCCCAGGGAAAACTTCAATTGGTGTGAATATATTCAATTGCTGCAAGGAGTCACTTCAAATGGATCAACTAGAAATAATTACTAGTCCAGGAAAGCAATTAAAATTACTTAAAATTAAGATTTCAACTTGCCATGGTTATTTCTATGCAAATATGCTTTATTTTTTCAACCAACATATGAGTCTTAATTAAAAGCAGACTAAACTTTTGAGTACCAAGAAAATTTTAAAATTCATGCTGTAAACATAATTACTTGAGCCTCGACTGCAAATGAAAGTCATATTTTTTGCTTGCTGTACCTGTTTTCCCCCTCCTTTTCTAATGAAGGGAGACATCATACAGTGCTCTACTAAATTGTGTGCTGAGGGAGGGCTTGAAATTATCAGTCAGTCTCCTACATACTGCCTAGCAATAACAACTCAGAGTGGTATGCTACACTGCAAATTTATTTTTATATGAAATATATGTCTTGCAGTATAGGAGTTGAGTGATTCAATCCTCAGAATATGATATTAAAATTTGGCCAAAATTTGCAATAGGAAATAAAAATCATGAGAAACACTTTTGTTGACTGAATCTACTCAGTCATATTAGATTGAAAATTTCAGGTCTTCTGAAAGGGGGGCTAATAGCCCTAGAACTCTCTAGGATGTCAGTCTGCTCAGGGTATGTAGTGCCCCCTCTTAAAATTAGGCATTTCACATATGTCATATATCGTAGTCCAAGCTCATCAAAATAGAGTGTGATACCTGCAAAACTGTCTCTTGCTGCAGGTTGCCTTTGGACCATAAGAGCAATCAAAAGTCTAAGGCTCTTCCTGAGTTGTCTCTTCTTTGAGCCTTGTGTAAGGCCGAATTAAATAAGGATCAGGAAAAATATTCAGAGTTTAATACATTTTATTACTTACTGTCCATGTTTTTAATTGTCTGAAACAACATGTTGGTACTTTTGACTTGATTTTGTGAACAATTTCAGATGTTCCAAACCTTCAATTTTCAGTGAACTTGCCATTTGTTAAAGAAAATCTCTTTCCCTACTTCCCCATTCCAGAGTTACATTAACTTCAAGACAGTGTGTTCCTACTTAATTGTTGGACTGTGAGAAATCTGCAAGAATTTTGACAAAATTCAAGGCATGGACAACTTTTTGAAGCAAAAAGCTCTAACATGTTAAGTATTTAGCTCAAATCTAAAGAAGCACTTAGTGAACTAAAAACCCCTAGAACAGTCAATCTAAAATCTTTTTTTTTTTTTTTTTTTTTTTGGTACAGTTCTCCTCATGCTTGAAATAATATCATTTGATAGTTCACAGTTTCCAAATTAGTTGAATGAAGTTATAAAAGGCTAACTATCTAGTGCTAAAAACCCACTACTGCCAGAAAGTAAGCTGTTTTCTGCTTTGTTTACTTTTTACTGTCTCTTGTGGCTTGGAGATAGGGAATGAAGTTTTGTTTGAACCTACTTCAGTGCTTTTCAAAGAGTTCTGGTTCTGGTGGAGCTTCTGAAGTCTCCATTTCTCTTCTTGAAATATTTTCTAATATGTTCAGAAATGATGAAGCGTAAAGCAATCACAGAGCCCTTTGATTCATTCAGAATAAACCTATATAATAAATTAAAAGTGTTAGTAAGTATCATCTGGTTTTGAGGCCAGATGGTGCAGAGTGGATTGCATGGAGAAGCTTAAAAATATTTACTGTACCTTTAGATACCAGCATGTTTAATTACATCAAAATAACATGGAAATGTTAAATGGGTATAAATGGTAAACAGAAAGATATAAACATGAAATGGTAAACAGGCCAATATTTCATTTAGGCAATTTTAATATTTAGTATTTTTTAATGTTCCCTCACTACATGGGATTTCACATCTTTTCTGTGTGCCTCTGCAGTACACTGATGACAAGAACTTGTCAATGCACTTAGCTCCTCTATATTGCTATTACCAGACCAGACTGGGAAGTATGACAAGGACAAGAGACCATGAGTTGTGCTGACTGAAAATACCTAGCTGCTCAGTGCTATGGGCATTCAGCAAATACATTCTTTCACTCATCCACACAGACATGGTTGCTGCTGCTCAAGATTTCCTCTGGGATTACAGTTTGCAAAAGAGAGACCCTAGGGAAAAGCGTTTCCTCAGCTGCTATTTACATATATGCCTGCATTCAGTGATAGAGAACTCACATCTTAGTATGCTCAAACCTTTATGCAAATTCCTGAGATAGGAATGCAAAAATAAATTGAAACTTCTGCTTAATTAAATTAACTTTTCCCCATACTCATAAAAATTACCTGAGCAGGCAATATTGAAATATGTCAAAAATACCCCTTCTTGCCCAGTGGATGTGACATATTTCGGTATGAATATTTGAAGCACTGAAGAACTGAATGAGGGAATGGAGAAGAAAAAGACATTCAGTAGTAACTTTTACATTGTCACTGCAGAGTGCTTGCAAGGTTGTTCATACTATGAGAAACAGAAGCCCAGAAAAATGATGAGAAGTAAAATATTATGTAATTTATGGTGAATGCAGTGAATGCTTTTTACTGTTAGACAGAGCAAAGTGCATGTGGACTTTTATAGAAAGTTACATAAATAAAAAAATATTCCTAGTCAACCAACTGGCATAGACCATTTTGTTCATGAAATTCATGAACAGATGAAATTCATGAAAATTGAAAAAAACTAACTTAATATGTCAAACATTATTATAAAGGTCTGGCAAGTATTTTGTTCATTAAGTAGTTCCAACTCATTCAGTCTTGTTGTCTGGCTAGTATAAAAGACAACTTGCAGGATTTTTCCAGATTTAAAATTAAGAATTTATCTTGTCCAGGCTAAACTAAGCAGCTTACACTATGCAATATTTATCTTTGTAATAATACAGAAGGCATAAAATGCACTTTAATACATGCCTCTAAATTAGATCATCTTATCAAGATAAAAATAGAGATAAATGCCTGTGAGGAAAGAAGGTTACTGTGAGGAAAAACTAGTTAAGTTTGACAATACACTCACACACACACCCACATTCATTTTCTATTTAGTTTTATGATCCTTAAATTACCAGGACTAAGGTACAGGCTCATCTTTGCCATTCTTTTCCACACTCTTGGTGATGTAAAACTTCCCCTAACTAATCACAGTCTCAAGAGTTGAAATAGTTTAAAATAGACTGAAATAGTTTAAAAATAGAAAATAAACCAAAGTTCCTAGTTAAAATACTTTCTGGTATCTGAGTTTATTCCTCTGCCAATTAAACATATAAATAATGCAATCGAACTTTATTGTATAAAGTTTATTTTTGCCTTTCCTAAGAAGACGTTCCAATCACAACAAGGTTTCAATGCTGCACCCCATGTTCAACACACAGAATGATATATTAATTAAGTTTATTTTTCCATTATAAAAGTGCCGGTGTTAACTACTCTGTCAAATAGAATATTGTAATTTTGGCATTAATAAACTGTGTGCTGTGGCGGAGAATAAAAAAGTTTTTGGATAATGTAGGAGAAGAAAAGAGAGATCTATCTACTATTTATAGAAAGCACATTTCCTGAGCCACTGACAGCTTTTACTGCTGCAGTTGTAGATGGTATGTGGATCAGACAAATTTATCGAGACATGCTGTAAAAGAGCATCAGTGGAATTATGGAAGTGATGAACACCATGAAACATGTCAGGTATAATAAAGAAAGGTGAAAAAACAGACTTATGGATTCTATGCATTCAAAAACTTGCCTTGATAGAGACATGAGAGTTATATATTTATATATTCCCAAGAGGAGAATATACCCTCAAAGTACTACTAGCAAATGATGAATATCTCCTATTCTGTATTTGTCCTTTATATGACAATACCTTCTTATGTGCTACTCCTGTCATGTAGAAGTGATGATGTTTGCATTTCATTTCATAACACCTGGAAATCCTCATTTCATCTAGGTATTTATCTAGAGAGGTCTGGAGAGTAATATTGCCAAAAACACATTATCCAGGTACCAACTATATTTCTTGTAAAGTTAGGTGAGGTGATGAATGGTAAAAAATTGATCAGGTTTCTTGACCAGAAGATCAAACAATTAATTCTGAATATTTTTTATAACAATTATTTAGGTACAGTCTTTCCATACGCTTTAGTTTATTTGAATTACCTTTTGCTTGCACATGATTTTAGATCCCAATACTCTCTATTTTTGTACTAAGATTAGGACTGCAACTGAAAGACAAATGTAGTTAACACATTGCAAACACTGAAGTGGAACAGATTGCCTGTAGATTTCCTTGTTTGCTGGTTCAGTACTTAGATATTACTGGTTATTTCAAGTTATGTAATTTTTTTTTTTAATTATGTGTTGTAATACTGCAAACAGATACACACAGCATCAGGTTTTTATGACATACAGTCAAATGAATTTGCAACACCACTTGGAAACTGTGATAAAAGCATTAAGCAGGCTTAAGGGACACATAAGGCCCATTTTTAGAACATCCTTTTTTACTTTATATTCTTATAGCCAGGCTCAGAATAGCTTATCAAATCAAAGAATTTTGAATTTTTGAATTACGTAAAAGGAGTTTTTGATTAGGCGACAGCATTAGAAGAAACACTGTGATAATGGCAGAGGATGTTCCATTTCATGAATAAGCAAGCTAAAAGCACTGAGAAACCACAGAGAAGCTGCCAATCAGTCTCCAGACAAGAATCAGCTGGAGGGAAGAAGGAAGCTGGAGGCAGCATGCTCCTGTGGCAGGGAAATCTGTAGGTAGGAGGTGTTTTCAAAATGGCACTCTTGTGTGCTAAACCATTGTGGAACAATCCCTGCATATCCTTGGTGCCAAGTGTGAGCTACTGCACTAGCCAGAGCCATGCTCTGTATTTCAAAAATGTCTTATTTGATTACCTTTAAAATTCAACCAGCTTCTGGGAAAACAAAGCCACAGTTATGGAGTGACTCAGTTACTCTTATAAGAGAAATATTTTTGGGAACATATGGAGCGAATCTAATGAGAAATATAGAAAAGGAAGCACAGAAACAATCAAGCTCAGAACATGAATCACCTTTCAACCCCAACAGTATAGTCATTACTATAATTAAATCCTCATAATTTAAGTTATGCTTCACTCAACAGAAAATTGATGACTTATGTTTTAATGGGAATTTTACTGTATTCCAGAAATCTATTTTGTATAAATGAAGTCTCTAGGGTGAAATAATCATTTTGAAGCATATATTTGTTTGGATTTTCTTTCACATTGCAACAGCTCTTATTCTAAAAGTTGCTAAAGCTGTCATAATTTAGAAACAAGGAAATTATTTACTGTCTGTGGTATTAATTAAATAAGAAACACACTGACAATGGGAGACTTATCAAAAAGGAAAAAAAAAAAA
>VYZQ01013240.1:54188-65037 GCA_013400655.1 Mystacornis crossleyi | reverse complement strand
ATGGTATCATCAGCCCCAGCAAGGTAAATGAAGAACCTTGAGGGCAGCATTCATGCCTTAGCAGGTAAATGCAAGAAAGTTTCACCCAACGTATTAAGTGCATTTTTTTTCTCTCTCCTTTTAAGTCTAGACTTTAAAATACCCCTAATTGTATAGGAGCTCTGCTAGATAAATGGGCATTTTTAGGTTTTTTAATTAGTTTAGTCTACCTTCCTTTCAAATTCCATGGGTAAAATCAGCAATTCACTTCCTTTTAGGATTTTGCACATATTAAATCATGTCCTCAGACATTCATCAAGACTGCTCAGCAAAGGCTACAGCTCACTGAAGAGGAACCAACGTGCTCTCAGCAAACTCCACTGCTCACTTTCTCTTAGGATTATGGTGCTGAAGGCCCAAACGAACTCCATTAATTTCCTACAAATTATTTTGGACCTATACATGACTGAGTATAACCAAGAGCAAACCCTGGAATAACAAAGGACCTTAGAGAAATTCACAAGTCCCTCACTGTCATCATGCATGGAAGAAACTCTTATGATTGCAGTTTCATCCTAGGTTTCTCTAAGTATCATATTTACAGCCATACTGTCAGTAGCAGTAAAGATGCCCAGGTACTCAAGCCAAGCATTTCATTCCTGGGTTTATGTAAAATTTTTTCTCAGCCAAATAATATTTCCTCTTCAGTTCAGCAAGTCTGAAAGAACAAGTTTCATAGAACGTTTTAACACTTTCATTTCCAGCCTGGCCTGGGAAGGTAGAAATCATAAAGCCAGACCTACATTTTGAACATCTTTCTCAAAATCTATATCAGGCTTCCTACTTAAGAGAAATCCTCTGGCCTTTACAATACCTATACTATAATGAACATATATATAGCAGTATATGATATTTTCTGGTTAAATTCTGCACCCCCTCTCAGCTCTCTTCTGCTGCCTTCTCTGTCTGCTCTTGTTATAATACCTGATAACACAAGATCGTTTTCTGTCTTCAAAGCAGCAGCCTCACACACAGGGGTTTTAGTCCGGGTCACCATATTGGAGTCTGAAATGAAACAGGATCAAAGAGCAGAGTAATTCCCTTTATCTTTCTTTCACAAGACAAGATAATCCTTAGTTCCCAAAATTTAACAAATGTATAAAGTGCACCACTTAGAAAAACTCCTTTGGTAGTTCCACCAAATGTTGAATCCAGAATGAACAAAACCATCCCTGTATAGGTCTGGGGGAAAACTAAACCAAAATGCATTGTCTAGATGCCAAAATTAAATTCCATATCCACAATCACTCTGCATTCAGCATCAGTGCTCTGGCGGCTGTGTGCACTTATAAAACAGTATCACAAATCATTTGTGCAGGTCCTGCCATGTACACAGTGATTTTCAGAAAGAAAAAATAACAGGGTTATCCTGCTAATAAACATAACCCATGTAATTATGCATAAAGTACCAAATTATTGTGGTTCTTGGACACTGATGGGGCAAAGGCAGGTGCCTTCATGATATCAAGGGTATTAAAAGTTATAAATTATGTTCTCAGACACAAGAATTTACCCAAATGTCATGAAACTGACAATAAACTCCAGATTATACATCCCTGCCAAACTAGACTTCTGAGTTGTGTCTTAATTTGGACAGCATAAAATGAAGTGACAATGACACTTCCATTATACAACAGACAGCTGCCACTCCCTACAGTTCATCATAAGTTTTTGTAAGAAATTTGGTGAGATAACTCACCTCTCCACAGGTAAACTTCCTGAAAGGTAGTGAAATTTCTTTCTGCCTCTTCCACAAACAGAGAAGCTAATGAAAAAAAAAAATTATTAGAATTGCTGTTTAAATTAAACAGATATTTTTAAAATGCTCAGAAATTGCTTGGAAAACACATCACTAGACTATGCATCACCTTCATTACAATATAAAAGTCTAAGGAAGAAGTTCTCAGGTGTCATGAGGATAGTCTGGGTCCAGGTGCCAAACTTTACTCAATTTCCCATCATCATTTTTACTGTGCAGCTCTGGGCATCTCCCTTTTTACCTTTGCTCCAGACTTTACCTTTCTTTCAGGTTATTGGCTTGGATCTGCCTGAATTAAATGCTGGAAGTATTACAGAGTGACATACTGAACATAGTCTCAACTTTCATTAATGTTCACGTGGCAAAATGTGAGAGGTCCATCTATCTAACAAGGCATCCAGAGAAGTCCTATTCTTTTGTGATATGGATTAACTAGAAAAAAGCACTGGAGTACAAGAGCAGTCTGGTGAATAAGGCATAGTCTACACAACGAGAGAGAACTAATGTAAATTGAGGTAATTCACTGACGTACTTCCACTGAACACTTGTCCTCCCAGGGTGAAGAAAAACCTTTTCTCCTTCTCATCATAGCTCGCACCATTACACATCCCACCCATGACTGAGTTTGGCGTTGGATTCCAGCCTTTGGCATTGCAGATCAGCACGTCTGGGGAGCTCAGCAAACTGCACAGAATGGTACCTAGGGACAGGCAAAGACACAGCTGCATCATTCCACTAATGCTCTGCACCTACACAGAGCTTTTCACCCAAGATCCACAATAATTTCTGTAAGTGCCAACTGAACCTGTGTCACTGAGAGAGATACCCTTCTGTACCAAAAATTACCCCAAATAAGCAAATCAGAGCCATATGTTCAAATTGGAGTGCTAAAGTTAGCTACTCATACTCAAACGAAACATTTGTAGCCTGTTTTACAGAGATTTCAAGCACATACTATTATCACCTAATAAAATATTGGTATTATCTGATAATACCCAACAATGTTCTCAGTACTTTATAGCACCACAGAGACACATCCAATCCTTTGATGGTCTTACAATCTCAGGTTCTGAACCAAAAAAAGCACTTATATATTTTTACTGCAGCGGTTTCCTGAACTGGTGCCTGATTTCAGTCATCCCAAGCCTGAGTCTCCCCCAGCACTGTGATGTGAATTGGGGGACCAGAATGTTAAAGGCCACATGTTCTGGTATCTGTTCCCATACCTTCTAGGTAATACTCAGCTCTTGCTTTGCACTTGCTGTCACAGCTCAGGCATTTCTAAGGTTTTACAATGCCCTTTCTAGTTTGTTTTTATGGACTGGGTACATGAGATATTGAATATGCTACCTTTTCCTTCCTTTTTCTTTTTTTTAATGCTGAAGTCCAAGTAATGCATTTAGTACTGATCTGTAGTACTGAACTGTATTACTGATCCAAATAGGTCACACCAGCTAAACAGAGCTCTACAACACTCACCTTCTACACTCACAAGTAGAGAGAATCCCAAATCTGATGGTAAATATATAGAGAAATGGACTTTACGAGATCATCTAGAATATTTTGATATTAAAAAAAATGAGATGCCAAAACAAAAAAATTTTCTTGAAGTATCTTCTTGACGATTTTCACAGACAATTTGTAACAGATTTTCACAGATTTTCATAAATCTAGGATCAATTTCCACTCCAAACTGGAAAAGTGCTTGTCACACAGCAGCCACTAGCACATGCCTGGATTTCACAGAATCATAAATATCCTGAATTGGAAGGGACCCACAAAAGTCACTGAGTCCAACTCCTGCCTGATGATAGAGCTTGTCTTAAATACTTCAAGCACATCATTTAGAACTTTCCTACAGGAAATGCATCCCCAAGGGGAAAGTCAGTATCATGTGAACTTTAAACTCCAAAAAGTGAGCACTGACATAAAGCACTTAAACTTGCTGGAAAAAATCTGGTTCTGCCAAAGTCCCACCTCTGCCAGGCTCCATCCATCCATCCCACCCCTACTTGCTCTCCTAGATAGACACCTGGACCCGGGAGATTTTAGCATTCCTGCATGCACTAATATAACATAATTCTGTTTAGCCTCCTTTATTCTTGCTCTTAAAAGGGAGCTGATTTTCATTTGCACGACAAGAACTGTGTCTGGAGGCACCTTCTTAGTTCCTGCATGAGCTGAAATGCACCAATTTCTGGCCACCAAGCTGTGCTGAGTACAGAGAGAGGTGTTTTCAGAATGATTTATCTCACCAGGATGAGATGTCACACACACATAGAGAACAGGCTGAGTTGGAAGGGACCCACAGGGATCACTGAGTCCAACTCCTGGCCCTGCACAGAACAGCCCCAAGAGTCACATCATGTTCCAAAGAGCATTGCCCAAACACTGCTGGAACTCTGTCAGCATTATCCCTTCAAAATGTCCATTTCGTTCCAAGAGCAGGTTGCTACCTCAGGTCTTTATGTCCTGGGCATTAATCAAACTTTGACAACACTAAAAAATGTCAGTGAGGTAGAGACAGGCTGCTGATGCTGGTATGATGCAAAGGGGGGTGTGCTGTGTCCAGCAGTGACTTCTACTCATTTCGTATTGGTTTCCTACAGCAGAACAATTTCCTGTGCAGCCAGGCAGTACCTCCATCCAGCGGGAGCTGGCTCAGGATGAATCCATCACAGCAGGAGTCCCTGCTGCACTCCTGTCTGCAGAGCAGCTGAGCGTCCGTCTGGGCTGTGCCGGCTGCCGGGAGCACCATGGAGCGGTACACACCGGACAGCACGTTCTGGAAGCCAGTCCTCTCAAAGGCCTTGAGTCCAGAGGAGGTAAAATCCTGTCCTGGGTAGACAGAATGGCAAAGAAGCTCAAGAGGAGATCAAGGGATGCTTTCGAATTGCCTGCAGATTGGAACTGGTTAAAAGTTTTATGAGCAAAACTCAGTTTTAAAAGTCCTGTTCCAGACTTTGAGTTTCAGAAGCAAGATAAGATCATCAAATGGTTTGGTGCCATTATTCTTGAGTAGCTGGTCATAATGTACAGCCAGCAAAGAACTCCTAAATTGATGCATGCAGTAAGGTTGGCAATATTCCACCTTCGAGCACTGTTAGTAGCTCCCAGATAAAAATGAAACAAATTTATCTCATTTAAAAAGTAAAATATGTAATGTGGCCAGAATAACTGCATCTGCAATTAAGGCTTCTCCTGACTAGGAGGGCATGAGTCATAGAATTTTGGATGTAGAAAACTAGAGTAGATCTGGTATCAACAAGATTACACTGATAGCAACAAGCTTTGCGGATTAGTACTTTTTTCAGGTGAGATTTAGATCCTTATTTTTATTAATATTAAAAAATAGTGACTTAGAGGTTTGGATAGAAATACAAAGAACACAGTGAGAACAGAGAGTTTTGATTCAAATCCTTCAGCATTCTGCATTTTGTTATCTTGCTTCCAGTTTGGCATGAGGCTTAAAGCTGGACACACAGTGGATGTGGTGCTATCAGCCACACTCAGGCCATAAATAAATAAATAAATAAATAAATAAAAATTTTCTTATGCATTCATTAGTTCAGCTGAAAAGTTTTGGGATTCATGGAGAGCAGTTTACTTCTTGTCTGGTATATCACTAGAACGATTCACAATCAAAACTAAAGTGAACTGTTAAATTATACACAAGCTGGTCATTAATAATGCCTTCTATATTCAAATAAACTGCTTAATAAAGAGAAATCATAACACAACAGAATGGAATAGGAAAATATATTGGATAGAATTTGAGGTTTTATGGGACTAGTTGCTGGTAAAAGCCATCAAAATGGCTTACAAAAGTTGTATTCCTGATTTCTAGGGAACAAAATATGAAGGGAAGACTTGCTGAAGTTTCTGGACTGTCAGTAATGTTGAGCTTTAAAAAGTGTTGTGTCTTCTTAAACAAAGATGCTCCCCACATTTAGTCATGATCCTCTACAGAAGTAACTACAGCTCGGGCACAGAGTCAGATTTAGGTGAGGGATTCACATCTGGTACCTCTCTTCAAATAGACCATCAGTGCAGCTCCCTCTGGGTTCCTGACGTGAAGCAGGCAGCTGAGGCCACCAATGCTCGTGGCAGCAGGGTTCCCCAACACACCTCGCACCTGAGAGAGAAAACAGGCAAGCAAAATAAATACAACCTAATTGATTTCCTCTCCTTAAATGAATTTTCTTTATTACGAAACTTGTGCGGAGGAATGAGCACACACAAAGGTTATCACAGCACAACTCCATGTGGACATCTTTTATTCTGTCTCACACAGACATTTTTTACTCCATCAAACCGAGTTCTCAGCTTCTCAATGCCACATTGCTGTTTAAAAGTAGTGAATAGGAAAATAGTACAGTGATAAAGAGCACACAGTTCAAACCCTGGGCTAGAGGAAGAGACTCAAAAAGTATGATTGTTTCAGGTAACCTGATTACCAACCTGACTACTTCTAGTTTGGACTATCCAGATTAACCCTCCTTTTAAATCAACCTGATACCCTATCTGCCCGAGCTCAGCATGTTTTAGGAATAACAGTGATGTGATATTTCAACCAAACACTGAGGTATTCAGATGTCATTTTTGGAAACATCTGGGTGTAGTTTCTTTACTGACTTGCAGGGTTTTATTAGTGCCATAGGGCAGAGCACTGTCCAAGGGGTCAGGTAACAGCCTGCCTTTGTTCTGTACATTGAACACCCAGCACTATGATAAACATATATTTTTAAATATGATCATTGTTACCAATCCAGAGGTGGTGCAGTTGAAGTTGACTTCAGCAGAGCTGTATAATTCACAGAGAACTTCAGAACCAGCAGACGCCACAGTCGCAAAGCCACAGGCATCTTCTCTCTCACAGTCTGAAAAACAGGAAAGAAATTTTTGGCTTCCTAGCACTTCACATGCAAAATGTTTGTTACAAATTCCACTGCTTACTGCCATTTACCTAGATTTCCATTTGTCTATCAGGATGCAAGCACGTGAATTTAATTAACCAACTGAACTTTAGTACTCAACTATTTTAGTAGAGGGTTAAGGATTTTAAATTGAATTAAATTCATGCAAAAAGTTGCTCATCACCTGATGATTCAAACAGCTGAGACAGTTCAAACTATCCACCCAAATATTTAACATCTGCTGGATAATTTTGCCCGAGGCAGGACTCTCATGAACCACTTTGCCAGCACATCAATCTGCCTGATACAGTAACCCCATGACAAAGCGGTTGTGGCAGATATTGGAGTGATAGGAAGGAGGGAAGCTTTAAATTCTTCAGTCATGCTGGCTGCCCCTGCAGCAATCCCCTGGCCACTGTAAGGGAGAAACAGCCACCCTCTCTGGATTTAGGGGTGGCTGAAGATCCTTCTGCCCTGACACACTCACCATTAACTTGCTCCCACAGCTCTGCTCCTAGCACAAGTGAAACACTTTCCACATGTCTTTAGTATCAAATCAACCAACTTAGATCAAAACATCTGCAGAAATGCAAGCTGAGCTATCTGACCTTACAGGGACTAAGAGAGGGAAAGATTAACCCTTACCCCCCAATGAGCACTCCACTAGTAATATTTTGTAGTAGTGCTGCCATTTACATAACTTATAAAGAAAATACAGCTATGAGCACGGAATCAGATTGGTTGGCAAAGGAGCATGATTTCCTCCCCAGGTTCATTCTCAGGCTCTCTCAGTTCAGTGTCTCACTTTTGAAGGTCTCCATTTGCAGGAGAAGGTGCAAGAAATCACATGGTATTCAGCCAGGATGAGCTGGTGCAGGAAGATCATTCTAGTAACATGTAAAAGGCTTCACATATTCAATTCTTAGCAGGAGAGGTGATTGCTCCAGCTAGACCATGACACATGGCTCAAAGCCACTGATTCGTCAGAATTTTGATATGTGCCTTACAAACAGGACATCTGTGTCATTATTGCCAGGGTGTTTTTACTTTGAACATATCTCCTCTGCCTCCCTTCACAGCCCGAGCCTTAGGAGACACAGGGTGAGACTGACTCAAAGCACCCTGAAAGCAGCGTGGTGACTCCTCTTGGTCTGAGATGATTCTGGACCAACTTAAACCAGATGCAACATATTATATAGACTGTAAGACTTGGAAGAAGAATATCTCTGCACTCCTTATAATATCCTTCTGACATAAGCAAGGATGATTATTCCTATTTTATGTGCCAATCAGGTAATTTGTGAAGAGGCAAAAGCTTGGTTTTCGTATATCCTGAACATCTAATCCTTCTCTTGTCTGCACATCTGGACAGTCTGATGAATGTTTCCTGGTTTAAATCTCAGTTTTCATCTGTATTGCAAACTACATTAACTGGCTTTAAAGTCAGATGACTTGTCTGAAGTGGTATGTAAAGTCAGGAGACTTCTTTCTGAAAGAAACCTTGATCTCTTCCCTGAACCAAGGTCACCAAAATTTGGAAATATCTTGCAGTGATTTGGCGCCGGATTGCAGAACATATAGTTCACCTATGAACTTAACTATAAACCCATCATATAAAAAGATTATTATTTTCCATGATGGTCAGTGTTGTCTCTGCAGATTTTCTCAGTTTTCTCACCTGAAATGCACTGAAAATATGTACTTTGCAGGTCTCCCCCAAATGACTGAGACTGAAGAATTTGAGCTTCTTCTGATCCATAAATCAGGCGGGAGGCAGGAATGCTTTCAAACTTCCTGAGCACTATAAAAAGACAAAAAAGACCCAAACAGGCAGTATTATCAGTTCCCATGCTGCAAACAAAGACTTTAGGTAGAAATTGAAGAATTCTGTGGGGAGAGAGGTCTGCTCATTAAATGATGTACCATAACCTCACAGATAATGCAGGAGACAGCTGGCATGAGGGTAGAATTTCTGCTTTGAAAAAAATAAGGGTCACAAGATGTTTTAAAAACCAGGAGTGGGCTGGGATTTCACTTTCCAGTGAGGTTTCTCTTCCAGCAGCAGACCTGCCATCTCTCATTACTTGTTCATGGCATTGAACCAACTATTGAGTCAAAGGGGGAACCAACTTTCTACAAAACAGTCCCAGAAACAAGAGCCAGCTCCAGCAGCACTTGGTTAGATGGAAAATCCAGGAGCCTTATCACTTGTTTCCAGAAACACAGCAGCCTGGTCTCCACTGACTTCAGGCCCAGGGCTCTACCCGAGGCAGTACACCCTACATGCTGCTTTACTACTCCTACATTTGACTTTTAACACCCGGCTGTCACTTCACTGACCGAGCCCTTTTATCTGCTGGCTCTGCACTGGACCCACTGCAGCTGTGTGTGAGGAGTCCGACAAGCAGCACCCTTCCCACACTGGGAAAGGCTCGTGGGGTCTAGAGACGCAAACCCCAGAGGTCACTACGTGGGGTGAGGAATCTAATCCAGGCTCCACGGGGTTCGGCCCTGGCCATGCCCTGAAGAGGATTACAGATTGGTGAAGACACACACAGTGCCGCCACCACCACCCTGCTGAGGTTGTTACTGCCTGTATTACCAAGGGGCTGGGCACAATGTGTCCACAGGTTGATACCAGCACATTTGAATGAGCACAGCACATTTATCCCTCCCCACGGCAGGGGAGCTGGAAGTAGAGCATCTTTAGGATCCCTTCTAACCCAAGACATTCTGTGATTAAGAATGTGGTGAGTTAGCATCATCCCTTGGTGATCAAACTTCTCTAAAGGGCCCAAGTGAAGGCAAACCTCAGGCTCCTTGCTGCCAACAGCTGGCATGGACCAAAAAGAGGGTAAAAGCAGGAGCCCTGATGTGATCCCAGCCTTGGCAGACATCTGCACATGGAAGAGCTGGCAGCTAAGCCCCTCTTTCCCCTGGGCTCACAGGCACAGAGGTCCAGCCGGAGGATCACAGCCTTCTCTCCCTGAAAGGTCTGGATAAACCACAAAATAAAAGTCAGGGATAAGTTCTTAAAATAATCATTTGTACTCTTACAGAAGAACAGTCAGGGCTAAATCAGAAGCAAATGTCCACTGCTGTCAGGGCTGAGTCAGCAGGTGCTTTTGATAAAACCATCATTTCTGCTCAGAAAGAAACCCACATGGCTTTGTCAAATGCTTAGCACAAGAAAATCCTTGCACTCCAGCTTGGATGGGGACAGGGAAGAAATATGGTGCAAGCAGAGTTTTTCCTCCCTAGAAATACAGGGCACCGAAATATGAGCATTAGCAAGCTTCTGCATGAAACTGAATCCCTTCTGCATCTGCAGCTGGCAGTGATGCCTCGTTAAAAACTGCCCTCATTTCTATTCCAATAGTCAAATTTTTAAAATTACACTCTCAGATGTTTTTCTTTCCTTCCGATTTTTCCCCCTAATTCTGGTTTCATCCTACCTCTTCGTTTTCAAGAGAAAATATTTTTCATCTATTTTTCTCCCATATTATTGAATACAGTATTATTGAATACAATATATATTGAATAAAATAATATGGGAGAAAAGTAGAGAGAAGATAGAAAGTATTATGAAACATTAAACTGAAAACATTGAAAAAATAATAGAAAAGCTGCCTTTTTTAAAATTCTTGAATTGCTGTCTTTTATTACAAAGAAAGGTTAAAAAATTGCAGTCATAAAATAATTTAACAGGCTTAGTGCAGAGCAGANCAGCAAATTATTATTAAAAAACCCAAGCAAGTAAACAGATTTCTTAGGAGGTCATGGGGGCCCTGAGTTACCTGATTTTTAGGTGGCATCCCTTCCCATGGCAAGGGTGCTGGAATGAGATGGTCTTTAAGGGCCCCTACCATACAAACCATTCTATGATTCTGTGATACACTGTTGCTGGTTTTTTAAACGTTGAATTTTCAACAGTCATAAATATTTAAAGTGATATCTGTAGCATGATCCACAAAAACAAGTACAGATATCTACAGCTGCTTCACCCAGGACAGAGGCAGAAACGCCCAAGCAGAAAGATCCATGGTAACAGAATTGAGATCCTGAGTCCTCTCCCCAGAGAAACATCTCAGCTAACTATGGTTACACCATGAGTTTGCTCAGTGGGAAAAAAAAA
>VYZQ01013240.1:2016-49462 GCA_013400655.1 Mystacornis crossleyi | reverse complement strand
GTGAAAGAAAACAAAGGAACACAAGCTAGAAAAAGAGTAACTTCTAACACTACAAACAGGAAAGCTGTGAGGAGCAGAAACTCCAAAACCATCACCCAGAAATCCACCATATGGTAACACTTTGATTCAGAATTCCTGGTAAAGAAATTTTTTAGCACTTCCAAACTAAACAGTAATGGCTGGATTAAAAGTCACTAGTTGTGCACATGACAACCCAAACAAAACAAAAAGATGTTCTTAGTGATGTTCTTAATCTTTATATATATCATTTTCAAAACAATCAGGAGCAATATTTCCAGCTGACCTGTTGCATTTTACAAAGAAAATTCTTTGTCTTCTGGGATGTCATGGAATACTGTCTTTCCCTCCAGAGCATTCAAATGAAAATTAAAGCAGAAGAGTCACAGACATATGTGCAGGACAATACCTCTGCTTGTTATTTCACAGCTGCTTTCCAGATGTAGATTTCATTCAAAACACTATCAAATGTATATTTTGGGACTTTGACAAGGTGCAAAACTTTATTTCTGTTCTTGCCCTGCATCTTGACAGAAGTTCAAGCTTCCACGAGAGAGGAACAGTAATGGAATATTTGCCATTCTCACTACAACCCAAATGATGAATTGCTGTTCTGGCCAAAACACCCGAATGTAAGTTAATTTAACTCATGGGAGCATCGAAATTATAATAGACTAAAAAGACAGCTAGTAGAAAAATTATCTTCCTTCATCTGCTGTAAATAGTCCAGTGGGAAGGTCTGGGATAATACAACTCTGAGACTGAAATTTTCCTCCAAGTACACATCAAGGCAATTACTCTGGGTAAAACATCTAAAATCAATTACAGCACGTAAAAAATCCTGGATCAGTCAGAATTCTCCTTTCAAATGCACATTATTTAATACACAAGAGTGTCTGATATATTTTAAAGACGGTTTCCAACACATGCAAAAACCATAATACTCATTGAACAACAGCAGAAATTAAAGTGATATGAGCAATCCATGCCTAAATTGAAGACAAAATGCAATGAATGAGGAGACTAATTAAGCACTTAAAGTTTAAAAAGAAAGAAATTAAGCTTTTCAAAGCATTCTCCTGTTTTTGTAGTTTTAGTCACAATGTGAAAGAAACATCTGTGTCTCCTATCACATTTTTAGCAAGAAAAATTGCCTTTAGTGTCACACTTTGAATTGACAGAAGGGCACATGGAACAGTAAAAAATGGTTGGTGCAGATTCACATTTTCTAGACTCTATAACCCTTGGAGGGACTCATCACTTCAGCTTCAGGCCACACTGACACAATCACATAGAGGTTCAGTTTGATCCTACAAGTGAAACAAACCACTATATTGTACTTCTTTCAAGCATTAACATTAATACATTTTAACGACATAAGAAACTAGAGAATAGCTTTCAACCAAAATCTCAGAGCTAAGTATTACCACTGGGATCAACTTTGTAACCCTAAAACAGGAAAAATAAATTAAAATATAAAAGAATCCTCAAATTTTATCCCTTTCTCCTGCACACATAATCTGGAACCTGCTCTCACTTCCACCCTGACTCTGGCTTCTGTGTACCAGGGTAACAAGTTGCAAAATCCAGGGTAAGGAGCAACTCACTGAAGTGATTCCACAGGGATACACCCTTTGCAGGAGCCTCAGCTCTCAGCAAGTTCAAAAACTGTCACAGCTCATCACTGCCCAACACTTGCACTGCTCCTTTTTCCCTCCAGGGATATTGGAAAACTTTGGGATATCAGATTCTTTTATATAGATTATTAGAAATGAAATCTTGAGCTGCCAGTCAGCCATAAATCTAGCCCACCCTTTCGTTTGGGTTATGTTATGCTCAAAGCAACTCTGATAGAATTGTCAAGCATTTTAAACAATAAGAAGAACCAGCATAAAAATGTATAATAAAACAAAGCTAATTTACAAACAGGTTTCAGGTTTTCTCCTGAAATAAATGGGGGAGAAGGGTTATGTTCCCAAAGTCCTCCTGGGCAGTTTCCAACTCTCTTCGTTTTGACTCATATCTTAGCAAAGAAAATGCTTTTTTCCTATTAAAATTTAGATAAAATAAAACTGTTACCCCCAGCTCTTAAGGAATTATAGTCACACATACCTGTGACATAACATATCTCAGTGTAAGACCGAGACTAAGAAAAAATGTCACATAAGAAAAACTAACACATGATAAATGTTACCCATTTTACAGGCAGGAAAACATGAAACAAATCTACAAGAGATGAAAAACTACATAAGCAGATGACTGTAAGGAAAGTACAAGAGTTGAAGATGCAGATTCCTGTAAGTTTCATATTTCTAAATGGAAATATTAAGCTTATTGAGGGCACCAGAAACCTGTCACTACTGAGCTGACCACACTTCCTGAAGGACAAGTGAATTACTTTGACAGCAAAATAAAACCAAACAAATCAAAAAGACCAGGATCTGAAAACACAATTTGCATGTCAAGAACAAATTGTAACAGGAAAGATGAGAGAATAAAGAATCTCTGCCACCCTCACACAGCTTTGGTTTCTGTAGTCATAGGTGATACTTCTTACTAATAGTCCCTATTCTTAGTAGAGAAACAGACCCAGACAGGATGANCTTTTTCAGAATAAAATATGCAGTCCTGCTACACAAACCGGTGTCCAGCAGCAGGTACACCCTGACAGCTTAGAGTATGAAATCTCTGTCAAAAGCTGGAGCAAAAACCATCTCCTTTCCACACCTCTATGATGTCTGCTTTACTGAGTGACATTTTCCACAGCTAGCTGATTCAAATATGTATGAATTAACTCACAAGGCAAGTTAATTCACTGCTTCCTAGGGGTCTTTATGCCTGGCACGCAGTACTTGGCAGAAAGACCCAATTCTTTGTAAGTTCTGCTCTAAGTGATGGATTCTACTTAAAAAATAATGATACCTTTAAGCAATACAACACTACATCTTTTTAAGTAGCTGCAAGTTGTTATGGACTCTGGACTCAGGAGGAATTAATTTTTTCTTTCTGCATGTATTTAAATAACCCTGAAGTGTTTCAGACTGTGGAGATGAACTGAACCTGCAGTCAATTTGTCCTTAAAGGTCCAGGCTGGAAACTGCAGCAGTTCAAAAGTGGTTCATCACTTGACTGCCTTACCCAGGCATTAGGAAACTCTCTGAACTTATAGAGAAACACTACACCAAGCAGGGAGATAATTCTTTCCCACATATTCTGGTTTGTGAAAAAAGTGATATAAAGTGATGAATATCTTAAAATATTCCCAGGGTTGGAAAAGTTATCCAATACTCGCTTCTGTTATCTTATACCTACAAGTGGTACATCTCTCCTCTGTTCCCTAGATAAAAAAGGGCTAGATATAGTGGATACATTGCAAACTGGCATAAATGAGACATGGACTCATTAAGGACAACTGGGCCAACAAGAACAATCAGGAACTGCAGGAAGGTTGGTGTTGATAGGAAGAATAGTGGGGCTGTTACGGCAAAGGCACTTTGGCAGCATGACCTGGTACCAAGGACAGGTTGGCACAGGCATGGGGAGCTGTGGAAAAGGCAGGTTTGGCAGCCCTAAGCAAGATGTGGGCAGAAAGGCAGTCTGTTCCAGGGAAGCAGACTAAACAGAAGGAAAGAAGAAAAGAGGGCAGAAGTGCAGTTAGGTCTGGGTGTTGGCCAGCATCAAAAACCTTCCAGCTGAGCTGGCTGGACTTGGCCCAGGAATTCACAATCTCGGGACTTTCGTCATTTCTGCATCTAGGTTTCTATTCCAGGTAATGTGTCATTATCGGAAGCTCTGGCTACATTTTCTTTGTGAAATCCTCTTATTAAGGATCCTGTACATTAGAGAATGACTTTCTATTGCGAGACAGATCTAAAATAATCCCCCAAAATGTTTACAAAACTTTCTTTACCATGTCAGTGCCATGATACCTATTTCCAAATCATTGGTTCAACACAAGGAAGGAACAGTAAACAAAGCACTAATTCCCATCTCTCCCATTCACGTTGGTGCCTCACACTTTTCAAATATGAACCTTAAACACGAGTTCACTGATGATTTTCTAATTTCAGCTTTATACTGATTCCTGACAACATCTAAGAATGGAAAGCTAAAAATGAAACATACCACATCCTTGTGAATTAGGGCCTGCTTTCCCAGGAGATGAAATTCTTCGAAACCCTCTTGTACATCCGAGCTGCACACGTGGAGACAGATCAAACTCTTCATCCCGGGGAAAATCAATGACAGAATCTGCTAGGAACTGCTTGAAATCCAAATGCAGCAGAAAACCACCATCCTTAATCTCTTTTATAAATGCTCCAATGAGATTTTCCCCAACAATTGCATTTTCTAAAGAGGGAAAAAATACAACAAAATAGCATGAAAGACATTTCCAATATGGGAATGGAACACAGAAACCACACAGAAACTGATGAACTTGAAGTTAAAAACAGGGGCAGATGCAGAAATACAATCATGTTAACAAACAGCAGACTATAATGAATCTGTACAGCATTTATCAAACTACAGTCTTACTTTGCTCACTCTGTATAAATACACCCAAAAACACCAAAAACAGAAAGACCCAAATCTGCCTTAGAAGGTAATGGAAGTGGAGCATAATGGGAGATGATGGTGCTGTGAGTATACAGAGAGCAGATTCTCCTCTGTCTCTTCTGAAACCATACAATCATTCCCTCAAAAAGCTATTTTTGTACTACAGGGAATTTACAGTGTGGAGAGAGTCAGAGGTAATGTCCTCAAAGAGGAACACTTCCAAAAGTTGAATATAAAATCAAACACAATTATACTTTGATTCATTTTCTGCAAACTGCTTGAATTTTCACGTGGGCAAAAGAATATTAGATATAATTCAGATTAAATATCATTTAGATTAGATAAAAGGAAGAAGTTTTTTACACTGAGGGTGGTGAAACACTTTACCAAGTTGCCCAGAGAGGCAGTAGAGGCCCCACCCCTGGAAATGTTCAAGGTCAGATTGGAAGGGGCTCTGAGGAACCTGATTGAGTTGAAGACGTCCCTGCCCATGGCAGGGGTGTTGGGGTAGGTGACCTTTGAAGGTCCCTTCCAAGCCAAACCATTCTATCATTCTGTGTTCTGTGTTTCCCTGAGAATATGGAACAACTGGGTGGATGTGAACAATATCAGACTGTAGAGCCAGGCATTACAGGACCACTGCAGCTGCCATCTGTGTCCTGGAAGATTTTGAATTCAGTTCTGATCAAGCAAAAATTGCTGTAGGACAAATATGTCCAAGCCTCAAGTAAGAAGGAAGGACACACGAAGACAGAACTATTTCTGTTTAGTGCTGGGAACACAATTCCAAAGCAGTAAAACTGAAGAAAAGGTCACACAGAATCACCAAGGTTGGAGGAGACCTCCAAGACTATCTAGTCCAACGACCAACCCAGCAGCACCATATCCACCCCTAAATGATATCCTCAATCCAGAGGACACATCCAGATGCCTCTTAAACACTTCCAGGAGCAGTGACCCCACCACCTTCCTGGCCAGCTTATTCTAATGCCTGACCATACTCTCAGTGAAAAATTTTCTAATTTCTAATCTGAACCTCCCCTGGGACAGCTTGATCCTATTTCCTCTTGTCCTGTCACTTGAGACCTACGACAAGAGATTGATCCCCACGTCCTTTCAGGCAGTTATGGAGAGGTCTCCCCTTTTCTCCAGGCTAAACAGCCCCAGCTCCCTCAACTGCTCCTCATCAGACTTGAGCTCCAGACCCTTCCCCAGCTCCACTGCCCTTCTCTGGACCTGCTCTAGAAGCTCAATGTCCTTTTTGAAGTGAGGGGTCCAAAATGAACACGGGATTCGAGGTTTGGCCTCACCAGTGCTGACTACGGGGAACAATGACTGCCCTGGTCCTGCTGGCCACATTACTCTTGATACAGGCCACAATTCTTGATATGCCCACAGAGGGCATTTGAACGTGGGTGATATTTCTAATATCTTTTATTCTGAAGGAAAACACTGACTACTTTGAAAGAAGTTCCTTTTAACACCCCTAACTCTCATGGAAACCACAGCAAAGATCTGCCAGTTGCTGGTCTCCACATAGTTGCTCTAGGACTTCAGAGGTAAGGATCATTCTTTAGTGTCAGAGGTAATGCAACTAATAGAAAATAAGGGAAAAGGGAAAAAAAATTAGCTTGGAAGAAATTAGCTAAATTTTTGACAACGTGTGAATTGTGTTTCTCTGAGTACAATGAACAGAAACACTTTTCCACCACCAAGGACTTGCCCAGTGGAAATTAACGTCTGGGACAGTTCACCTCATGCCCGATAAAGTAATTTTCAATCCCAGTTAAGGCAGCTGGGAGAGGTAGTCCTATCTGAAAGAAACATTCAATTATAGCTTCTTTCCACTGTGTGGTCATGACCTGAAAAGGGAAATATATCAACATCAAAAGCTCAAATATATCACACCAGTGTTATAAAGACAGAGAAGCAAAACATTTAAAAGCAAATTAAGTTTAATCCACAGAAATATCAGGGGAAGAAAAACTTACCAATATCATGTAAGTCAGGGAGAGAAGCTATCGGGATGTTTTCCAGCTGAGTCCTCCACGTGATGTTCACTCCCAGGCGATCCACACTCAGGCATTCGACATAGACAGTGGAATCATCACAGACAGAAACTGAGCCAGTTTTTCCAAATGCATTTACCTCAAATTCAGAATTAAGTGAAACCACAGTTAGTCAGTCTGAGCACTTTCTGGTTCTTCCCTTGCCCTATTCATTTGCACTGCACTACGCTCAAAACTGTAAAAAGGGGCTGTAAAAACAGAAGCAAGGAAATATAATTTTAGTAAGTCATAAACTCACTGTAAGAATAGGCAAAATATTCTCTTCCACTGAGACAAATTTTTAATAAATATTGGGCTGGTGTGATATGATTTTTATGGCTGGAACTAAGCTGATCTGCTGATGTGGTGTAAGTGAGACTAAACCTCCTATTTTCCCACTCATCCATATAAGAGGGCTGCCAATCCTGACAGATTTCATGGCATATTCCATTCTTCCACCTCTCTCAAACAGGAAAAGGTCTATGCTGTGTTTCACTTTTTTTTATTTTTAATACAAAACAAAATCCAACCAAATAAAACAAAAACAAATAAAACAAACAAAATCCACCAACAATGGAGGATAAGGAATTTCAATTACCTGGAGGTGACATAAACCGCGAGCCTTCAACTCATCTAAAATAAATATCTGGAACGCCTGGAGTAATCCAGAGTAGTCAGAACTACATGTCTTCTCAGGAGGCAGGAGTAGTTGAAAGTGTGCTTGAGCTTGGACTGTCTGAAATAATTGCAGCTCTAAAAATGAAGTAGAAAGGGCATTTAATAACCTCACTAATGAGGAACCTGACTTTCAGAGTTAATTTGAGAAAAGACAACATTGATTTGAGGTTCCCATGTTGCATCAATAGCATTTCCCCAATTTTAGGGGAAAGCAGTAGAGCTGTCAGTAGTAAATAATAAGCAGCAAGATGCAAGCTTGATATATATATGTTGTGCATTAGAGAAAAAGCCAAGTGATGCACTCAGATAATAATGAAGAGATGCTTTACACTGGAGCCCTAACTCACAGAAGGATAAGGACTATCTGGATCATGACTGATGATTTTTTGTAAGCCTTAGCAAATAGGAACTTCCAGAGAACGACACGAAAGCCATGACATTATGCCAATACTTAGAAAAGAAACAGAAAGACAAGAATTATTGACCTGTCGATTTTCACTTTTCTTACATGCAATCATGAAAATACTTCTATTAAAAAAGGAATTAAATGGTGAAAGTAATTAATACTAAAGTAAATGGGCTTTTGGAAACCCAGCTTTTCAAACTAACTGGGAATAAGTTTTAGGGAGAGATTAAATTTGCAGAATAATGGCATTGCCATGGATGTCTACAAGAGCTTTCTGAACTTCTGATAGTAAACCTAAGTGATGCTAATCCCACAAATTTATGCCAAATCTGTGAGATCATCAGTCACAAAATAAAAATCTATTTAATCAATTTTAGCAAGAAAAAAAAAAAAGATGCAAATTTATTGTCTCCCCTGGAGTAACTCTGATCCCAGGCTTCATGGAGAGTTTGTTATCTCAGGTTCAGCACAACAGTCGTGCTGGCATTCCAGCTCCAAATGGAGCTGGCTCTTATCCCACCAGCCCAGACAAGCAGCAGAGCTCTCCCTCATTCAGCTCCTCTGCAGACCCTCAGTGCATCACACACAAATGTCACTGCTGGAGAACAATTCCTCATCTCTCACCCCAAAAACAAGCATGGGAAAGCCTGGACAATGCTGGAAGCATTCCAAACAGAGTGGTGGAAGGGACCAGAGGATACAGAAACCTGCTTCTTCCTGCAAGGCACAAAGCCCTCTCTCTGCTTAGTTTTTCAGAGTGTATTTAAAGAGTTGATTTAACCACAGTTTCTATATGTATACATAAAGAACAGGAAATACGATTGTTGAGAGTGAGGGTAATTATCCACTGGAACAAATTACTAAGTGTTTTGGTGAATTCTCCACTACTGTGAAGTTTATTCAATTGCCTTCTAATGTGTTGGGAATTTTTTTATCTCTCCTTAAAACCATACTCTATTCCAAACACTAATTATTGGGGGAAGTCCTTGGCTTACAGTAAACTTTATAGCAGATTGACACACACTCCTCTGTCTCCTTACAAAGTTATTCCACTGCCATCAGGCAAACATGGTAAGTTATTTCATAACATGCTACAAAAACCTAACAAGCACAATCACAGATGGACAGAAGTTTCAGTCTGAAATTTAAAGTTTAAAAATATTTGCATTTGGAATAGAAGAGTTAACCCATCCTGAAGATTGATTAATGTGTGTAAACTATTCTGGAAATGAAAAGTAGCTCCAAACTTGGCAGCAAGACCTGCATTTCTCAAAGTTCAGCACTGCAACAAATTACCATTTTGGTCAGAATGTATCTCTTTTTTTAAAATAATTGAAAATGCCAACATTAATATCTAATTACATGAGCTCTGAATGGCCATCCAATTCTTCCAAGATTTAAGGCATCATTTTTTTCTTGAAAGCAAAATGGTTTGAAAAATACCAGAAGTCAGCCAACAAATATGACAATAATTCTTAAGAATAGACTGCTGCAAAAAAGATGCAGAAGTAACAGTGACTTTATTATGCAAATAAATAGTCAAGCTCTCTGCCAAATTCAAACATCTGGTGCTCATCTGTTCTTCCAGGACTAAGTAGTTCCATCAGAATCACTTATGGTGCCAGCATCTTTTGACTAACAAGAAAAATCTGCATATAGATTGAAAAGCTATTTATAGCTCTATTATTACAGGCAATAGGGGCAGTTTCTGGCACAGGGGCCAGCCAAGAGCCAGAGGCGAAGATGGCAGAAGACAGGACTCATCTCCTGCACCTCAACTTAGCAACTGCCCTGTAACTGTGGTTGTTATTCATCCAGTAGTTCTGTGATAAAAGCTGATTTTTGCACTGTTTACACTGCTCTGAGCCCTCCCCAAGCCCCAGCAGATCAGATCAGGTTAGATCAGACCAGATCAGACATACTCTGGCAGGCCTGGAGCAGAGGGGCAGCCGAGACCCAGCGCCGCTGCCGCGTGTCACACTGGGATGAGGTGTTGGGAGTGGCACTGTGGAAGCCCTGGCGACACACGAGCTGGCACTGCTGGATGCTCGGAGCTTGCCCAGGGACGTTTTCACAAAGTACAGCCCCGTTGGCAACTGCTGAGGCACCAAACGGCAGAGCACACTGCGGACCTGCAGGCACAGGAGAAAGAGGATACGTGTTAGAGGCGTGCTATGATGACTTCCAGGAAAATGTCCATAAACCCCTCATATCCACAGATTCAAACCTAGGCAGCGCCCTGTGCCTTTCCCATTCATCAGTTTTTTGAGGTCAGCTTGGTTCAGGTCACTGAAGCTGATGGAAAGACACATATTGACTGTGACGGGCAATGCATCGGGTCCAGAAAGGGACGTGCGTGGTTTCTAGGAACAGATATATTTTGAAGAGTCATGAATAAATTTAAGCAGGAAATGAGAAGGAGATTTCTAACCAACAGCAGAACAAACCTTTACAAAAGATATCTAGTGGAAACAGGCAGGGCCAAATAAACCTCATCTCAATTCCCTTTAGACTGAAGTTTGAAAGGTTTGAGATCAGGAGCTCACGACTGTGGTGTCTTCAGCAGCACAAAGATGTTTCTAGTGACCAGCAGATCAATCTATACATTATATATATACACAGTAGTATAGAGCTTTGGAATTGGAGCAGTTTTCCCTATCAACTCACTCTGGATGAGTACAGTCATTCAAACCCTGGTAGCCCACTCTAATAGACTATTAAAGAAGGCTTATTACAATGATAATTAATTTCTACTAATCAGTACAAACCAACAGCTTCACTCAATATTAGCCAAATCCCAACTTAATTACTAAATGTATCCAGTAATATTTAAACAATTATGAGTTCCAGAGTTACAAAACATAGGGAGAAAAAACAACTTCCTCACTTATAAATAAATATAAAGATGTTATCATATACCATTCACTTGCTAGATGTATATATAGATCATTTTCCAAACTGCAGTGTTCAGACCAGTCCCAAACTTGCTGATCACTGGAGGGAGGCAAACACTGAGGAAGGTTCAGGTCTGAGCACCCTCCCTCTCCACTTTTGATGGAGATACGAAGATTAATTCCAAAACTAAGCAGCCACTTCAGTTAAAGTATCAAAAACTTTGTATTAAACTTTCAGTTAAAGTATTAAAACATGGCAGGATGAATCTGGGATCCACTGTGTGCAGTACATCTTTGTTTTCCAACTCTGAGCATTTCTAAAACAACAAAATGGCTTTCATATCTGCCTCTCAGAATTGCCAAATGCCTATTTTTGTCCAAGTCTCCTTTATAGCAACTTTATTGCAACAACTCAGTAAATGGGGCCACTACATTCCTTCTCTTCACTGACTGCCTCTTGTAGCCAGACTGTTTCTCAGTAAAGGTGGAAACCTGGCATCCTTGCTTAACAAACTTCTAATAAATCTCCCAAGGTTTTAGAAACAAAAGACATCTCTGTAAAAGAGATAGTAATACTTACCCTAGCCATTAAATTACATTAATATATCTTTATACAGGGTGTGTAAAAATCAGTCTGTGGTTTCTTAATTGCTCTAACACATTTCTATAGCCAGCAAGTCACATCCAGTCTCAGCTGAATGCTGCTGCAATCTCTTACTGCCCGTTCCAATGAGATTTGGTGTTTTATGTCAGGGAAATAACTAGCCCCCAAAACAGAAGTGTTCAATGGTTTCCTGGTGTGGTTCACAGGTTTCAGTTCACCACCAGTAATTTGGTCATTTATCCCTCTAGAGATGCCACTTAATTTACTATTTTTTCAAACTTTCACCATTTTGTCACTGTTCTGTTTCTTTGTCCTGTAGGGGTGAATCAGAATCCAGCTGAATACTGACACTTCCCTCATAGGCGTTTCCAAAGATTTCCACAAGGAAATCAACATCTCCAGGACCTTCTCTGGAAATCTTTCTCTCCTCTGTCTGTACTCCAAATTATGGGAAGTGGGCATGAGGATGGGACATGCATGTGAGGACTGCTAGGGTACTTGGCGTCATCTCTCCGGTGTATGTCAACTAGAATTTGGATTCCACCTCCAGTGGAAGTGATTAAACTAGTGAAGACCTCCTGGCATGCACTGGGCACTCTAAGTCATTACATTCTGTTTACAGCTGTCTCTTCTCATGCTGGAGGAGAAAATTATCCTATTTTCCCACCACAAAAGCTTATATAGCTGACAGGTAAGATCTCCAAGGTAGCAGTATAGTACTCCTTTTTCCTGAACAATGATTAGTAATCCCCAAGACTAGAGGCATAAGGCTGGGTAGACTGAGGAGAAAACTAACTTTTGATTCTTTATTGTTACACAATAACTAAGTTGTGTATCATGAAAAGTTCCACTGCTCTTTGAAAATCCAGGAAAACCATTAAAGATTATTTCAATCCCTGTAGTAATGCACAGGGAACGAGGATGTTATAAATCCCTATGCAGAAAATAACAAACAGCTTTCAGTGAAGCCAGGTTTCCACTACACTTTCAAAACAGTTCTCCTTCTCAGCTCAGTATTTTAAAAAAGAAAGGTCATTAATCACCATTTGTTGCTATTTTCTCTAGGAAAAGTACAGGATGGAGGCAGCACTGTACTTGTGGTCAGCTCTGCTTCTCTGAAGAGCTAAAAACATGCCTTAGGATGGCTTCGTTCAGGTGACTACAGCACCCTGCTTTGGACCTCATCTCCTCAGAGCTCACTTGGCATCTCCACACAACACCATAAGCATGGGGCAGATACAACAATGGGGCCTCCTTCTGGTTTCTCATAAAATCCCACCCTCAGAACTCTGTTGATACAAGACAGTTCAAAGAAAATTATTTCCAAGCTGGTTGAGCAGTTACCTAGTTGATAAAAACCTTGCAGGAAGTTGGGTTGACACATTCAGATATTTTATAATAGAACTGTGGAATCATCAAGTTTGGAAAAGACCTGCAAGATTACTGAGTCCAGCTATTCACCCAGCACTGTCAGCTCCACCACTAAACCATGTCCCCAAGTGTCACATCTACTGCTTGGATGGTGAGCACAAGCCTGTGTTGCTCTTTATACGGCAGAATCACAAAAGGAAACTGAAGCAAATTATGTGGTCTTGTTTCCCTAAATTTTTTTCAACCCTTCTCCCCCAAAACAAACAAACAAAAAATAAACACCAACAAAAGAATTATGAAAACAGCAGTGTCCTGCTGACACCAGTTGAAGGTTTTCTTTTTACATTGTTACTTTCCACACTAATCATTACATTTTGGAGCACAGTCTTGTAGAAAGTTTAATTAATTTTTCTTCACTTCAGTGATGGGAAAATGCATAAAAGCCATTGCAAATTAAATTTATCCAAATGTCTCCCATTTGGATATCTCACTGGAAACCATGAGTGAATTCCAGTGCTTCACAGCTCTGGTCATGCAGGAAATACTCTGTGAATATGCAATGTTTTGGCACATCCTTTTCACAATTCTGGTCACAAGCCAAGAGTCAGAATGGCAGAAGCATACATTTTTCAAATTTTATTTTAGTCAGCTGAATGGTTTTTAATCACAGAGCCAGCTCAGACTGGACTAGGTTCAAGTTTGCAGCAAGCTGTTCAGATTGGCTTTATAGCTGGGTTTCAAAGCTCAGCTGGTTTGATTCAATTCAACCAATTTTATGAATAAGTAAAAGTCAAGGATCCATTCCCTTCTCCTTTTTCCCTGACAAAACACCTGAAGAAAACTGGACATCAAGCTCAGGCAGGTCTGAAATCTGCTACAACACAAAGATAAGCATGTTTTTTGAGCAAAAGTCTCTAAAGGTCTGAAGAAATAAGATTAAATTCAACTAGGGAATGGAAAAAATTTAGGATCTGGGTTAAATTCCAGGCCTGGATTTGCTCACAAGTAAAACACCTGCAGCAGGAACTCACTTGCACATTCCGGTCTTCGTCCGCTTACGCGTGTCCCTGGCACTTCTTCTCCATTGTCAAAGACACACCAGCAGCTCTCCTGGTCCTGGCTGCACTGCACGGGGGAGAAACTCCCCTTGTCCCCTTCACACTGGGGGATGTAGCCTTTGGCAGCCTCTCGTGAAACAGTTTTGGACTTCAGCATGTTACAGAAACTGGGACCTGCAAAGAGAGAAATTCTTTGCAAGATACAGAATAGAAGATAACAAATTGGTCTAAAGACTTTACCAGCAATGCCTCCAGTCTGTTTTGTTGGTAGGAAGAAAGATGAGTGACCACGAAAACATAAATAATCTGAATCATTATAGAAACAGGGAATTTTACTTCTACTAGAACATACCACATTTTTTCCCAAAGATTAAAGTGCAAGTGATACTGTTTTATAAAAATAGCTGAAAAAATAGTGTTATTTATTTTTCATTTATTTCATTTCATTTTTTTTTTACAAATGTGATAGTGTATAATTTAGATGCTGATGTTTAAAAGGCAAAAAGAAATCAAGTTAATGTTTTGAGTAAAAAAATTTGATCAAGGTATTTTTAAATATAATTATATGATCATTTACATTTTAAAATAGTTAAAATGGTGGTAAGAAATCAAAGATTTAAAAATGCACAGAAGCCTGTTCATCAGTTTGTCTAGACGGGTTTATTTGTGGTGTTAGGAAAGTAAAGGGTAACTATTTTCAGATACCCTTTCTATGTTTCTGTGCTGGTATGTACCCTGTCCCTGAGGAATTAAACTACAAGGCTCCCATGTTTCACAGGCAGCATTCTGGAAAGGAAAGTACCTACGCTGCAAAGCATGAGGCATCACAGGCAGGGGCAAAGCATTACTCACACTCAGGACTGCCATCCAAGCCTTTGCTGCCGCGCTGGAATATTTCTCCTGACACAGGATCCACACACCAAATATCTGTGTCAGATCTCTGCAGCACAGAGTATTCTCCTGTCTACAAAGAATCAAAGACATCATTACAGAGCAACGTATTTTAACACAGACACACCAAAACCCATACCCCAAAGATCTGCTTTATTGTATTTGCACTTGTCCATTAATACAACATGTTGGAAAGAAACACAAAATACAGTCTAACTAATTTAATAGACAGACCAGTCCCTGAGAGAACCAAGAAATCATTTAAGTTGGAAAAGACCTCTAACATCGAGTCCAACCATTACACAGGGTGTAGACTAAAAGTCCATGCAGATGAAGTTCTGATAAAATCCTAGTTTGAAATGTGTTCCAAAAACGTGTAGATGTGGTGCTTAAAGATATGATTAAGTGGTGGACTCAGCAGTGCTGGGGTAATAGTCGGACTTGATCTTTTCAGGGTTTTCCAACCTAAATGATTACGTGATTCCACAAGATAATGATTCTATTACATGAAATGTCTATTCCTTGCCTGTCTCTATCCTGCTCACTTCCACAATTTGAGAGCATCACAAACCCTGTTTTTTGGGATATCTGCACCCAGTTCCCTCTCGCACTGTCATTCTCTCACAGCTCAGGAAGAAAAAGACCCCCAAATGTCACATCAATTAAGATGTGCCTTTTAAGCACAGCTTTGCAAGAGCACCAGTCAGAGCCAGCCTGTGGGAGGGAAGTGTGGGCAGGCACAGAGCTTCCTGTTCCAAGTCTCCATCTCAAAAATATTGTAATTCTGCCTTCTGAAGGACAACACCTGCTGTTAGTTTTGTCTCACCCTTTTCTTTCAGGTTAATAAAAATGCACAAGGGGTGCTTAAGGAGCATGGACTAAAAGCGTACATGACTTTGTGTAAGAAAAACTGCTTTCTCCCTCAGTCACGTTAAATCACCTCAAGGCAGTTGGGGATGAACAGATCAGCTGTAGAGGTGTCCAGCTTTGCACTGCTCTCTCTCCAGCTGGAAATTAAGGCATTGGTTTGGGATTGCTGACATGAAGTCTGGCCTGTCAGAGGGAAAACATTTTTAAAATAAAATCAAGTTTCAGATCAAACCAAGAGAAAGGGTTACATCACCAGCTCCCCCACACATCTGCATTAGGCACTACTACAGTCTCAGGAATTCCTGAGTGGTGTTTGATAAAACCACAGAATGGGTGAGGTTGGAAGGGACCTCTGGAGACACCTGGTTGGACAACTGGTCCAATCCTCCTGCTCAGGCAGGGCCACCAACAGTAGAGGATCCACTCTTAAATCATGCAAGCCAAAATCATGGACAACAAAATTAAATGAATTAGCAAAATAAGAATAAAATTCCTTCTCCTTTCCTTTCAATGGCTAGAAGCAAGCCTTACTTCATGCATATCATACTAGAATTTCCAATAAATATTAAAATTTGAAAGAATAGGTAAAGACAAATATTTAGGAAGAGAACCCAACTGACATTTGGGAAGTTCTGCTGAGCGTGAGACCAAGGAATCCATGACATAACGTCCTTTCTCATCCACGCACCAGCAATGACCTGGCCAGGGAAGAAAAGCAGTTTCGTTTTAGATGTTGCACATCATTGTGCTTTGTTGCATACTAGGAAGATTTTCATCCTCAGCAGCTCCATAGAAAAGGTCAGTAAATCTAAGTTACAGTTAATTCTGGTCTCCAGGGATAAGTAGATCACACTTGAGACCAGTGGTGTGAATGGAAATGTAGCAGCTCTGGTGAGAAACCTCACTGCAGCCCTATCACCTGCTCCCAGAAATTTGGCATCGTCAACAAACTTGCTGAGGGTGCACTCAGCCTCATCATCCTGGTCTCGAGTGAAGGCATTAAGCAATACCAGCCCCTGGACCAACCCCCAGGGAACACAACGAGCAGCAAGCAACTGAATATCTATTGATTTTTGAGCCCCCATGAGCTGCCACTTGAGTCCAGTCAATTTCCATACATCTTGTGGACCACATCACTTTCCTCCAGTCTCACTACTACTGGTTTTCTATCTTTTAATTAGAATTCTTCTTAGATTTTCTTTGTTCAGACAGCCCAGAGTGTATCAGGAATTGCTCACCTGTGCTCTCATAGCACTGAATTGACTCCCAGTTTCCCAGGCCATCACACTGAGGGATGTAAGGGAGAAATCCCAGCTGTGCTGCTTCCCCAGCAGAACTTTTTGAAGTAAAGTGACTCTGCCAGTAGAAGTGCAGGACTATAAAAGAGAAATAAAAGAAAGCTGCTAGTGCATAATACAGGATATATTAGATGCCCACATTTGCAAAAACCTGAATGTTCCCTGTACTTCAGAAGACAAATTAATAAATGTTTTAAGTACATAAAGTCTGGTAAGTGCCCAGAGTTTATATTTGCACTGTGTCATATTTATGAGACAACTGAAATCTGTTCTTGGAGTGGCAGGTTAATGACCCTGATTAATTTACACCTTCTGAGTTGCACCTGCTTTTCAGCAAAGTTGCATTTGACATCAAGTGCTCTTGCACAGATTCTGGGCATGACTCCATTTAATCAAGCTCTCCTCTCCCTTCCACCCACCTGACCATGCAGCCAGCTGGAGAGCAGAGTCACTGCCTGACAGCAGCTTTTGGGAGATCACTGCCTCCAGCCCGTCGGGCCCAGCAGAGCGCAGGAGGTCACTGTCTGTGAGCTGGATCCCCTTCGCCAGCAAGAAGCTCTCTCCAAAGGCAAACTGGGAACCATTGGAGGCCAGGATGAGCTGCTCTGCCTCCTCCATAAATTTCATGGCTTCCTGCTTCACACCTTCACAAATCCCAGGACCTGCATTAAGAAGTATATATATGAAGAGTATATTAACAACTTTCATCTAAATCCAGTAAAGAGTTGCATGTGAAAACTACCTGGTCTTTTAATTATCATCATCTGTTTCCCTCTGCACTCAGTTTTGAATTGCATAATGAAGCAAGCAAAGGGCACTTGTCAGTGCCTAGCTGTTTAACAGCAAGGGCCTGAGAGTGCCAGGAGTCACACAAACATTCTCCATGTCCTGGGCCAAAGGCTTGATGATTTTAAGTCCTCACTGGTTACAAACAGAGTTAATACGTCTCTACAGAACGTATTCCCTCAGTTGCTACCATAAAAAACTGTGGAAAATCAGAAGTGAGAGCCAGAAAGGAAAATGAAGGTATATCCCTTGGGTCTGGAGTGGCAGCTGACACCTGAGCTGTCCTCTCCATACATCTAGTGACCCAAAAAAAGGAAGTTCAACACACCGAACCAGCTACATGAAAGCTGCTCCTCCAAAAAAACTCTGTTAATCTCCTTCATCCCTTTTATTCCCCAATTGCCCACAGAACTGGAATCTCCAGCAGTTTGCCACTCATTGTCCTGTCTCTTCCTCAGAGCTGGAAAAATACTACGTGATGAGAACAGTTTCAGTGATGGCACTGATAATATAGGTCATCTGCAGGAGTAAGCCCAAAGAGGGCCCAGCGCCTTTGGAGGAGGTGTCCAGACAGAGAGCTCACTGAATTCAGTGCTGGCCTCTCTCTGCTCCTGGTGACTTCTAGGGGATATCTGTTACTCTTGACCACATAGTAAGAAACAGTAAAGAAAATCCCTCTTGCTTCATTTTAAGGCATTCTTGAAAGTCATTTACATCACAGTGTAATCCTGATTTTTCCATACAACTCTTCACACTTTCTGATATCCTTTACCATCTGGCTAAGTATCTTCTCCAAAAGCATCATATGTCCAAACTCCAAATTATAAAATCTACACAAACTTGATATGGAACTTTATTCTTCCTTATTCCCAAAGCTCAGGAACCACCTATTTACCAGAAATGAGTCACCCCACTTCTGATGTCCAATGATAATGGCAGTGCTGATGATCTTTCTGACAAGTTATTGTCTGCCACTTCACAGCAACTGAAAGGACCTCTCTTGTGGCATAAAATATAAGACCAAAAACACTACTACATACATGCCAGAAATTGTTACTTACATGCTGGAACCTGATTTGCTCCCACTTTTGTTCCCTCCAATTCTCCTCCTTTGCTGTCAACACACCAACAATCACGAAGTTCAAAGTGGCCTAATGGAGTACTGAAATCAGTATAGGGTCCTGGATAATAGCTCAGCTGCTCAGTCAGAAGCTGCCAGAATATATACGGGTTCAGTAAAATGTTCTCAGATGCACTGGTCAAGTTTCCTTTCAGGACTTCGGGTGGGAGATCCGTGAAGGAAGAATACATGGCAAATGCAGGGAAAACATTCTGCTGCCCAGCCTCATACAAAGCTTTAACAAAAGCTGAGAAGCCTCCAGAGGATGCCTCTTTATACCCAGCTATTGTGTTCAGCAGATCAGCAATGGGCAGGGGGTTGCCTTCGTTGTTCTCTGCAATCCACCGTTCGTACCACTCAAAGGCTGGCTCGGGAGGGCCACTGCACTGCACCTGCCTCCAGCCACCCTCAGCATCACACTGAGGGAGCTGAATGCTGGACAGCTGGGGCACAGCACTTGGATCTGCCAACAGGAGCTTCACAGCCTTGAGGAACTCCTGCCCAGCTGTTAGCTGGCAAGCACTTGGGCCTGGGGAAAGAAAAACATGCACATCTTCTGAATGCACTGAAGATATACAATACCCCTACCCTCCAGTACAATAAACACCACTACCAAAACTTGGTCACTCATCCCAATAATAACAACAACATTCCTGGCCTGTTACTAAGAGGGCTTAGCAATATTAAGGTCCAGTGGTGAACCAGGGTAAGATTTTCAAAGGGATGTGAGCCAGCCTTCAAAGACGAATACAGATATGGTGGGTTTTTTTAATTTGTGAGTACAGCAGGTACTCGTAGTTCTTACTGGGGGGCCAGGTGCCACTAAACGCCTTCCTGAATCTGTTTACACCAATCAGGTATTTTCAGATACACTCGGCAATCTGGTTGTTACTCCTTATTCAACCAATCTCTGAAAAAGAAACCATCTGAATAGCGGAATAATACTGATTTTATTCTTCCTTGGGCCAAACCAGAATTTTAAGATTGCGTGTCCTCTCTTCCTACTTTCTATTGAATAATGCTGCTGAATATGAAAATACCATCCCTCAAAATACCAGAGTGAGTTTGTTTTGGAAGCTTTTTCTGCCTCCTCCAGAGCCAAATTTCACTTTGCCACCAAGCAGCTCTACAAACCCAGCCAACCTTGGGAGCTCATCTTCTTTTGCACACCAGAGAATTCTGAACCTTTTTATTTTGGATGGCATTACAGATGGGTTGCTACATAAATCCTCTCCCAATTCAGATCATTATAACGAGCTCCCCACTACTTCTGCAAACTGCTATTCAAAGGAGCCCCCTCACTATGCACCACTCTCAACTGCTGGACACTCTGCTATTCCTCCCAAAATGAGAAGCAGGCTCTCCTCTTGATCTGTTCTCCCTGTTGTTGTGCCGTTTTCAGTTCACAGAAACTTGAAAGACAAATATTTACAGCCTATGTGCTTCCTTCTTCCTTCATCTTCCATAAAGAAAAGGGCAAGGAGAGGCAATTCATCGTCTATCAAACTGATGTCAGAAGTCATTTGCAACTCACTTTTTTGGCCTGACTTTGTGACCCTTATGAAAAACCTATCAGCCATTGAATCTCTCTTCTATGTCTGGAGTCCTGTGATATCTTACCAAGTTGAGGATATATTCTTGAGCTAAAAAGACTAAATCAAGTTCATAGTTTAAGGCACTGAAAATCTTTAGTTCTTAGGAAAAGATAAGCCAGTGACCATGCCCAGGTGACTTGGTCCTGGAAGTAAAAGGGCTTTTTGACTAGGCAGGGGTCACATTCAGTTCCACGGATGTTCCAGGTCTCCTGGGCATCATGGATGTTACACACTCCAGCTGCACACTGAGGTAGAGACACACCAATGACACATTCATTAACCAGGCAAGACCTCAGGCTCCTCTGCTTTGAGTGTGCCCACACTACACCCTGACCACTTTTAGGGCTTGGGATATCAAGGCTGAGACATGCTGTATTTCCCTGCTGACTTGCTTTCCTGTTAGGAGACATTTGCATACATCATCCATTTATTTCCAGATGTAATCAAATACGGAGAAGGAGTTATGGAATTCCCATACAAAAGAAAGCATCTTTAAATTCCCACTCGCTAAGACTTACATTGCATCGGCTTTCCAGCTTTCCCCTTTATTCCTGGAACAGTCTTGCCATTCATATCGACACAGAAACAATTTGTCCCATAACACTGGAGCGGCAGAAAGCTTCCATCCTCAGTACAAGAGGGAATAAAGAGATCTGACCCCGCAGGCAAGCTTTGTTTCAGGTTTTTCAGGTTTCTCCTTTGCTTCTCACACTCAGTGGGACACCTTGGGTGTCTGCCTTGACGTCTTGAGCCTGGAACCTCCTTACCCGAAGTGTCCAAACACCAGCACTCTCCTGCATAGCACTGAACTTCCTCATACCTCCCCTCCTTGGTGCATGTTGGGACAAACAGGTCCCTTGGCTCCTCACCACAGTCTCTGGATCCCAGTGCTAGTTTCACCACTTCACCCAAATCCTCAGCAATGCTTTTGGGGACAGAAATCACTTGTTGAAGAAAAGTAAAGAAGTCTGGTAGTTCCAGGATGGAAGAAAGGAATTTCATCATATTCTGATTGTCCTGCAGAGTTACTGTGCGGCCAAAGCTGCCCACAAGAGGTTTACTCAAAATGGAACTGCCCTCTGATACCTCCAGAGAAAATGCCTCAGCTGATTCCAAAGGGCCTTGGTCATTAACCCTCTCTGACACATCCTCCTGTCGGAAAAACTGGCCAATGCTGTATTTACCACTAGTGCCAAGTACTCCTGTGAAGTTAAACTGGATCAAATTCTTCAAGAACCTTCCTCCAAAGAGGTTTTCTTGGAAACGCTTTGGATTGGTAGTGAATTGCAGTGCCACTTGAGCCAGTTCCCTTGATGGGAACATCCCTGCGATGGCTTCACTAAGGGTGGTTTCTAGCTCAGCAGTCTGGCTGGCAAACGGGCTTTGTGTAAGTGGGGATGACAATCCAGAATCCAGAAACAGCTTCTTGAAGGAGGGAGGGCAGGGTCTTGAGAAGCCATCAATTTTGTCTGACTGCTTATCTGGCATGGAAAACAAATTGGACTGACTGAAGTAGCCAGCAGGGCCATAAAGCAGCCTCGACAAGGCCCGTCGCCGCTCGGAGATGCACGATTGTTCTTCACCTACAGAGAGATTAAAAAAAAAAAAAAAAGGCAAATTTTGGAACCTCCAGAACCTGTAACTCTACTGCTCTCTTTAAGGCAGCAGGGGCAGAAATAACATTAAAATATAGATTGCCCTACTTCCCAACTCTGCATCATGCACATTGATAAGGAAATTTGAAATGTTAGTGCCTATGGCCTACAAATAAAATTCTCCAGTCAAGACCCAAAATGAAAGGAAACATTCCTTCCCCGTGGCCAAGTTCTCTGCTCTGTGGTCTTTTACTGGTTCTGTTGCTTCCCAGTGTAAATCCTCATCCCTGTTCCTTTGGCTGAAAGAATGAAAAATGTTTTTTCTAAATATTTTAGGTAGGATGCCTGCTGCTAATGAAAATCTCCAGTGATCCAGGTGAGATGTGTGAAACTAAGAATGAGAAATAGACTGCAGAAGAACAGAAAGTTATTTTAAGCAATGCCCACTAATGATGAATTTATGGAGGTTTCCTAACTAGATCTTCAGGTAGCTGCATCCAGCCCCATCTGTACTCAAATACACAGGCAGCAATGGCTCCAAGTTAGGACGAAACACATCAGTGAAGAAGGACTAAGCTTAGGGCTCCAAAGACAGCAAAAAAGGAAAGACTTGATAAATATAAAGACACTAAGAATCAGGCAGACAGGATGGTTATGGCACTGACTGCATCTCTGGAATGCACACAGCAGCTTGACTCATGTGCCACACAGTTACCTGTCCTTGAAAAGTAGCAGAATTAGGGAGAAGGGATGCAAAAGTAGCAGAACTATAGAGAAGGGAGGCAAATATATTTTGAGGACAGAACAGGTTTTCCACTACAAGAGAACATTCAGCCTGGATGAAAAAATACTATAAAGGTCTTTAAGAAACAGGATTCTCCACATCATTCACAACAGACAATTCGTATTCAGTATTTCTCACAGTACAGAGAAGTCCAGATGTAGAGCACAAAATTATGATCATGAAATGTATTGCCAGAGAGTGGTAGGAAGGATAAAAGCTTAGAGGGCAATTAGACAAATCCCTGAAAGATAACTCCATAGGAGAGGGCTGAACACAATGATCTGGACTCAGGCTTCAGTCTGGGGCATCTCCCACCTGCAGGAGGATATTTGGAAGCTGTGTGCATTTTCCACGTTCCTCACACTTTCTCCCTCAGCACCACTGCTGTCTCTGGAGGGGACAGGACGGTGGATAAGCAGCTTTAGTCTGCTTCAGCATGGCCTCCCTTGGGCTTCCCACTCCACCTCCATTTATTCCACAACCAGGCAATATGACAAAGCAGTCACAAATCCTGTTAACAGTAAGGATAAAAGCTGGAAACCTAAAAAGCTGCTAAAATAGATAAGCAAGTAATCTGATGTTCTGTGTTTGACATCTTTCTCACTCCTGCTTTTGCACCCTTGTCCTACTCTGCAGTTCATGACAGGAGCTCAGGGGCAAGTATGAGTGAGAACAACCCTTCCCAGAAGTTCCTTTGTACAAGAACTTTCTAAGTAGGATGGGCCCCTTCTGTTTTCAATGTTGGCTCTTGGTTAGAGGGATGAAGAACATTCCTCAGAGGGCCAGTAAGTTAGTGTAAGCCACAGTTCCACAAGAATGGTAATATGAAACAAATGTAGGATTGCAGGCCATAAACACTCTCCCCTCCTACCCAATGTTGAATCAAATCAAAGCAGAGGAAGAAAGAATAAATACAAAAGGAACTGCTGGTGTGAATCTACTGTAAAAGGTCTGAAAAGAACCATGTCCCTATCAGGACTGCTTGGTGCCCCTGGTGATGTGAGAGCCCCACGCCTATGGCCCTGACTCCTCCAGTGTTCACAATGCTGAGCGTAAGAGCCAAAGACGTTAAAGAATCACAGAGTAATTAAGGCTGGAAAAGATCTGTAAGGTTACTGAGTCCAATCATTAACCCAGCACTGACAGGTCCACCATTAAACTGTGTCCCTAAGTACCACATCTACATGGGTTTTGAATATGAAATAAAACAGGGGAGAACAGGAGAAACACACATGGTATGTAGCTGTCAGAAAAAACTGCAGCTATTGCCTCATGAAATACCTTCTCAGGAGTTAATCTGTGAAACGTCTGGAGAAATTTTTCCCTGCCTAAATTTCCTGAGCATGCCAATAAAAGCTGCAAGCAGCCTCAAGTCATTGCCCCCCCTTTCTTCCCCCCCTCAAAAAATTATCAGGAGGGGTCAGCAAAGCACAGTCAAAGAGAAAACAACCTGTCCCAACATACGGCGAGGCCTCTCAGAGGTTCCCTCGCAATACCCTTGGTGATCAGCCTCGAAGGCACGCTGAAGTTTTCATTTCACAGTAAGCCTGTGTGTGCCCAGAGCACTCTGAGCACTTGGAGCTGTGGCACCTAGGGCAGATTCCTTCTTTTTTAGCTGCGTGGGAAGCTGTGCTGTGTCTCACAGACAGAGCAATTGCCTTCCCCCTAGGCAGCCCCCACATTAAGACCCTGTGCCCCAGCCCTCCAGCACAATCCTGAATATTTAGGTAGTGCGCTTCAGAGCAAAGGTTTTTAACTTTTCTCCTCCCCTCCGGCCCCTGGACATTTCTGCTGTCATTTCCATTTGGGGCACTGATTTGATGGCGTATTCTCTGTGGAATCTCTCAAAGCCAAAACCTATACACCTTTTCTGAATTGTTTGTTGAGTGTTTTTTTACAGGATTTGGCAGTTTTCATGGCAAAATATGAAGTGACAGAGCTGGAAAAAAACCCAGTAAGGATGGGAGATGAAATTCCACAGCATTTCACCAAAGGAAGAGGTAAAACACAAAATCACCATCATTTGCTTCCTTACATTACCCCAGATATTTTCACTTAGCACCCCGGTTCCCAGAGTCAAGAGCCAGATATCAGAGCTGCAAAGAAAAGCCTCTCTGCATGCAAAACTAAAAGGATAAAGAAAGGTCATAATAGAAAATAAAAGCCGTATGATATTTAATAGTATATTAGAATGTGACTCTTAACCATAGGGAGGTTTTGTGATCTTTGAACACCAGAATCTGTCAGCGCCGAATAAGGAGTTGGTCTGTTCTGTTTCTTTCTAATGGCACTGAGAGATGGGCTCATTTTTCCTTTGGCAGGTCTCATACATACCACAGGCTGGGGGCTGTCCTCGCCTCCTTGTGCCTGGGACCTCTTGGCCCTGGGTGTCCACACACCAGCACTGTCCCCGCTGGTGGCACTGCACGGGCGCGTAGCCCCCGTCGGCGGCGCAGGACGGCACGTAGGGGTGCTGGAAGCGCAGGGCTGCGGAACGCTCAGCCTCACACTTCGAGGGGCCTGCAAGGAAAACAGTCTGCACTGAGCAGGGAAAGCTTAAAGTTTCAGAGCCATCTCGGTTTGAGCCCATTGTTTGCCTATTTGGGAGAAAAAAAAATTAAGGAAAAAAAATTTATTTTCCTGATCATTTTCAGTGATGCGTCAAATACCAGCTCAAAATGCGAATTCTCCATCCTCTTTTCCCTTGAAGAATTTGCCCCACGGTTTTCTACTGTAGGTATTAATTTCTGAAAATGAAACAGAGGATAAAACCTCAACACATTTTTCTGCCATAGCTGCAAGTCGGCAGAGCAGGAATATCTCTCCCAGGGACCATGCTGGAGGCTGGGGGTACTCTGGCCCTTAGTGCAAAAGCAAAGTTGCTCAACAGAGACAGATGCGCAGCTTGGGGGACTGATTTGAACGCAAACACCAATGTTTCAGGAGAGAATGAAGCACTGCTCCTGCAACCAGGTCTGTACCTGACTGTGGAGATTTGGGCTGAGACCACCCCATTTCTGTTTCCCTCTGGAGGGATCTGAAGACCCTGTTCATGTCAAACTGGCCTTAATAGCCGAGAAGACAAAAATTCATCAAGTAAATTTTCTGGGGTATGACCTCTCCAATATGGGACTTTATCCTTTGAACAGGAATTTTGCTTGTTTACACCAACCTGCAATCCTACAGCCTAAACACTTCTCGCCTTCAAGAACTTCCCAGCTGCACCCAGCTACCTGTGTGGGGCAGCGAGAGCACGATGTCAGAGCAACCTGTTCATCCAGGGGACTCTGACAACGTTCCTAATTTGAGTGGCTTCGGGTGACAGTGTGAGAGCTACGTTAGTCACCAGAGCATCCCCTTCGGTGGCTGATGAACGAGGTCACATCTCCATCTTGTGGCTGGTACCGCTTCATCTGTGCTGACAGCTGCTGCAGCCCCGACTACAGTCAGAGCTGAGCCAAAACCACTGTGCAGTGCAGAGGGAAGATGCTTTCCAGACGGCCCAGAAGGATCAGCTTGTCCCAAAGCCAGAAAAACTGTGTGGCTATATGGCCAGAGGACTGACATCAGTATCTGCTTAATATTTCTGGTGATGCAACTCCTTAGCCAGAGTCAGACAGCAGTGTCAGAGGAGTTTGGGACTTTGGACGGGAGGATGAAGTATCACACCAGGATTCAAACACTCCCCAAGAGCCAAGGCAGTTTGCTTTGGGCTCTGGTCTTGGAGGGAGAAGGTACCTGACCTCCTGTCCTGCAGAGTTCATTGCCTGTGGGCAGAGAAACTCTCTCCCCATGTGCCTGCCCTGACTAAGGAAGCAGTGTGCCCAAGGGCAGACCCAAAAGTTCAGCTTTGCTGCCTAAAGCTCTAAAAACTCTTTTGTGGGCTCCTGGGAATGGAGTGTGTTGTGATCAGTGTAAAATCCTTCCTATTTCCAAGTATACCAGCATAAATTTGGGAGCATTTTCTCAGGCTTTTAATTTAATAAATCAACAAATCCATCTCCATAATGTCAGGGCAAGAGATATGGAGAGTTCATGGGATTTCAAATAATGTGATCTGCAGGCACGTGGGAAAGCACTGATCAGAGGACAGGTACAATCTGCTGGTAAAGACTGAACAATACAGAGGATAAAAGCCAGCTGCAATTCAGGGACATTGATTCTTGCATTGGAACTGTGATATTACATGTTTTTAGAGCAAAAAACTCCTAGAATAACTCTCCCCAACAATAGATGTCACATATAAGCTCTGAAACTGTCACCTGATTTAGAGGGCATCACCTGGGCGCTACTTACACCTGAACTTGCCAGAGGTAGCCAGCTGGACCGCCAGGAACCGCCTCTGCAGCATCCGATGGATGCTGGTCTCTGTGAACGTGCGGGCAGGCTCTGGCACGGAGAAAACTGTGTCGTAAACTTCACTGAGCAGCAGTTCCAAGCCTGGGAAAGACAGACTTTTAGCACAAGGCCTGTTTTTAAGACAGAAGTCACCCTTATACCAGAGGATCAAAACTGGGAGACTCTCAGGGAAAGTAAACCCAGTTCTCCAAACAAGTGAAATGTGAAGTTATACCACATAACCCTAATGCACCACAACCTGCACCCAAGTGCTGGGTGCCCAGGCACCACCTTTATGCCTTGACATCTACCAAAACAAGTGGGAGAAACATCCCATAACTGGCTGTAGGCTGTGGTTCTGTTAGGTTCAGACCACAGTAAAGAAATTGATGGAATTTTGGAAACTGACATTACCAAAACCAATTGCCAGTCATTTTGGTTGCATACTAAAAACCAAGATATTCAGTAGTTTCTCTGAGTGCACAGATTTTTTGAGAACTTCTTTCTTTTCGGAGAATTAAATGTTGAAGTTATCATCTATCATCTAAATTTTTTAAGCTATTGTGCTTTGTACTTTTCCCTTTAAAAAAAAAAAAACAAATTAAAACCACAGTATAAGGAAGGTCTGGAAGTTCTCAACCTCCTCATTCCTTCTTGCTGGAAAAAAGACCATTCTTTCTTCTGAAGTGTCCCATCAACTATTAACATGCCTAAATCCTGAGGTTATGAGAGAAGAGAATGTCCCTGCCCGTGGTAGAGAGTTTGGAGTAGATGTTCTTTAAAGGTCTCTTCCGACCCAAACAATTCCATGATTCTACCTGCACAAGAAGAAAAGGCTTCCTCCTTCAGGCCCTTTATATTCCCTGGACTTGTTAATAGGACATATTGAATATTACACATCTTTCTAGTGTGGGCAGAAACTGGACCTTCAGAAATCCTACTCCACATCCCAAAAAGGACAGGATTGGTTCCCAGGCACCAACTCCACTTGTTGCTGACTGAAGCTCTGCTTCAAAGGGTGGGATTTCATTAGCAAGCTCCAGCCCTTCCCATGGGCATTACACTGGTCACAGTGGTCTTACCCCTTGCAAGCACGAAACTGAAGTTCCAAATGAATCTGAAGACTGATAGCTGTTATTTGTCCATTCCCTTGGGAATTCAGCGCCTCCCACATTAAAGGATGAGATGCTGGAAGGCACTTACCTGTGTCTGCTAACTCCCTCCCCAGGCTGTCCACGCAGTAACAGTACCCAGAGATCTCCGGGAACGTTTCCCTCATGGAGCTGAATTTTTGGAAAGCCCTTGGGAGCCTGGAAGAAAAAGTAGCCTGCTGTGAAGAGCCCAGGGAGGCCCGCTGACAACAACAAAGTATCAGCTGTTTCCTTCCTGATTTTGTAGGAGAAGGATGTCTGCAGAACACAAGGCCAGTACAAAATCTTTTGGTCTCCTTGTGGCAACCAGGCTCTGACATGATCCAGATCGCTCTTTCAGCAGGGTAACAAGTCTCCTAAATGCCATTTTTTCTAAACAAATAGGGGGTAATCTCCCTTTAGACAGATTTCTGACCCTTCCTAAGCATGTACCCAGCATCTAACACTCATTTTCAATTCTATTCTCATCTTCGAAAGCCTGTCAAAGAGTGTAAAATAGACAGGCGTTGGCTTAATGTTATTACAACACCCTTTCATTAGCTCCTTCCACAAATCTGCACGGGATGGCAGAATGCCTAAAAAAACAGGTTGCTTCCCCTTCCTTACATGTCACGTATGCCTTCTGCACTGAATTAAGTACAAAAGCTGATTAAAACCTCATTAGTATATTTCATTTACAGGGCATGGCTCAATTGATTAAGGAGAAGGAGAAAGGGGTTTAAATATGCAACAAGACTGACTCTTGCTTCTGGAGATCAAAGAGATGGTTTCCAGTGAAATATTCTAGGAGTGATAACAGCCAGATTCCAGCAAAGCAATTATTTAAGAAAGAAACTTATTAGAGTCGGAGTTGGAAAAAACATAATAAATGTGGTCTTAACTGAGAAATATCCTAGGGTTTCTCCAAGCAAAAGATAAGTTTTCCCAGTTTCATAGTGCCAAATTATAAAACAATCATATTATTTTATGGGCACATCCCCTTATCCTGAAATACTATAAAGGTCTGGTGTCCCAGATGCATGTGGCTTCTTTGGAAAAACCCAGCAAAATGGAAGGGGAGTTTTCTCCTCAAGACATTCAGAGAATTACATAAATTAGGTTTTACCAAGAAAGGACACTCAGCAATAAGAATATTGGTGGATTAGGCACCGATTAACTGCAAAAAAAAGCAGTTCACAAGCCATCCTGTGAAACTGTGACCAGGCTCAATTCAGAGCCACACTCCAGAAGCCTCAGGGATGCTCTAGCATGAGCAGCCTGAGAACAGCAATGAAATTCTTGCCTGACTCAGAGCTGGTGCTCAAGTGAGCGGTGCAGAGCAAGGGGCCTTTGCCACCTCCAAGACTCTGCCTGAATCATAGAACATTCTGGTTTGGAAGGAATCTTAAAGACTATCTAGTTCCAACCCCTCTGCTGTGGCAGAGGCAGGGACAGCTTCCACTAGACCAAGTTTCTCAAGGTTCCATCCAGCCTTGGCCTTCAACACTTCTAAGGATGGGGCATCCACACCTTCTCTAGATAACCTGTGCCAGCGCCTCACCAGTCTCACAGGAAAGAATTTCTTCCTAATATCTAAATCTAAACCTACCCTCTTTCAGCCCAAAGCCATTCCCCTTTGTCCTAACACTACACTTGTTTAAAGTCCTTCTCCACCTCTCTTGTAGCCCCCTTTAGATACTGGAAGGTGCTATGTAGTCTCCCGAGAGCCTTCTCCTCTCCAAGGTTAACCCTCTCAGCCCGTCTTCATAGAAGAGGTGACTCCTGGGAGCTCCACCACCTCCTGTCAGGAGAGTTGAAGATGTTACTGCTTCCACAGGACAGCAGAGCACAGGCTTGGGAATGCACAAAGCAGCAGCACCTCTGTTAGAGGAAGGAGCTGTAACCCCAGGGCTGTCCCAGTGTTACCCAGCAGTGCTCCCGTCTCAGAATTTGCACATCCCTGCGTAGTGCTGCTTTGCTCTGGCACCCTTCCACATCTTCAGATCAAAAATCCACTGACTCCCTCCACTTTGGACCATCAAGTCCTGCTCCACTGCTGACACTGGCATGCTGAGAGAGATCAGAATATCACATTTCAGGGCACAGAGGGGCTTCTGCCAGCATGAAAACAATACAATTTGAAGTATAAACCCCTGAATATCATATTCCTATGGTCTTCACTGTACACATGGACATAAACAGCTTCGAGTATTTCAAAGCCTTTCAGCTCCCCTGGATTATCATACACTGCCCACTTCCCAGTCAGGAATATGATCTTTTCTCTGCACTGCTCAAGTTCTTGGAGCTCATCACCTCAGCATCTGAACCTCTATCTGACTGAAACAGGTTCAGTGAAAAGACTCTGCATCCTGCTTCTTTCATCCTCAATGTTAAGAGGTCACATGCACAATTATGCTACTTTGGGGCAGATGTGCAATCACGTCTTGTCATTCTGGTTATTTTTGTTGCAAGTTGAGAGTAAAGCTAGATAAATTACAAAGAGATATAAATTAGGCCCACACAAACAAGAGGGCAGAACTTTTCTCACCTTATGTGGAAAACTCACTTCTTACCACATTTTTTCTTTTCTCAGACTCTTTAACCACAGCCCTCAAGATGAGTAGCAATAACATAGAATTTCTCATTTATCAGAGCCAATCCAAACCAATTGTGACTATGTTTAAGTTATGGATAAACATACAGTGTCTCCATGTGTTTCAACAAGAATGCTCGCACTCAAAAATACAGGAAAATAAATACAAGTGGTGTTGTTGACCTTTTCTTCAAACTATGAGTCTCTGCTCTTGGCTTCCAGCAGACAATGCACTACTGATTATAGCAAGAAAGTAAAAAGATTTTCCTTGACTTTTGATTTTTTGATAATTCCCATCAATCTGCTACAGGATGTTCTATATGGCTGCCCATCCAGGCAGGACCTGGACACAGTCCATACAAAATAAGTAACAGCAGCCAAGCCCTCAGGGTGAGGCAGGAAATTTGGGCTCATCTTTCTTTTTGGAAGTCTTCTGTTTGGGAAAGTCTTAGCTCTAAACTCCTGAGTTTCTCCTTTTTTTTTTTTTTTTTTTGTTTGTTTGGGGATGGTGGTTTAACATACTGGCTTATACTGGGATATTTATGAAGGTCTAGGGAAATTATTTGGAAAAAGAGTTAGGATGATATGTCTAGATTTCAAAAATCAGTCTGTGGAACCAAAGAATGTTGCTCCACTGGTTCCATACGAACACAAAATAAGGGTTTAAATCCCTGTTCAGCTACAGTCCTTCGCAGTGGAACTCAATCCTTCAATTCTGTATTCTGCCCTGGTTTTGGAAAGGAATAATGACATTTCAGGCAGGAGTAGTATGAAAATAAATATATTAATGACCTGAAATACTCAGATATGAAGGCAATAGGTTAAGCCAATGCTGTAATTAGAAGGCAGACAGCTGGGAGTGCAATGATCCTGCTGTGATTAATTACATGACATGGACAGAAAATAAATCCAATCTCGCAGGTCTGTGCAGGCAAATCTCCCAGTGGGAGGAAAAAATGTCAATTTAAAGCATTGATTTCACCACTGTAATTGCTTTTTTAGCATTTCCCCACTCCACACACCAACAAACAAAAGAGCCGGATTATTTTGCTCTCACCAAAATAACCTCTTCTGAAGCACTGACAAATATGTACTGTGCATTCGGATCTTTCAGTTTTACTTAAATTGAAAAAAGAAACCCCTTCAAACAGGAATTGACATTTACAATAAAATGTCTTTGCTGCTACAGAGCCAAGTCACAATGAGATGTTATGTTTATTACACTGCCCTCCTCCAGGGAAACTGGTGCTGACTGAGGTGCCAAGTGCACTTCTAGGGACACCAAAAGGTTTCTCTGGAGAGTCTGAGTATCTGCACCAACACAAACTCCTCTCCCATCAGTTCCCCTTGCCCATCCCTTATGTCTCCATCACAGTATTAATTCCCAGCTCCTCCACAAGCCTTCTGCCCCCACAGACAAGGATTGCATCCAGTGTTCTGAAACATTCTCCAACTCTCTGCAACCACCTAAAGCCGGCTGTGCACAGCACAGCTGTTCATCACTTGCTGGTTCACCTGTGTGAGCAACCGCGGAACTTCATCTTTGCATGTCTCTGCTTGTCCATCTGCTTTCATCTCCCGTATGGAATTGTCCTTCCTACCTCATAGATACATCCAAATTTCTCTGTTCCTTCTGTATTTATCTCATTTTCTACTGTCTGTCTGTCTCAGAAGTAGCCCTAGCTACTTTTCCAAATACGGATCACAACGTAGTATCCAGTGCTGTGTGAGGCCACACCAATTAAACTGCAGGAATGGAATATCTTTTTTTTCTTTAACCAGCAGATTTAATTCAGAAGAAAAAGTTTTTTTTCACTTGGTCCATTCTTCAACAGAAAATAACATCATGTGCAGTTACAGGATAAGGGCTTAATGTGGCAAAAAAAACGTTAAAAAGCCTTCGGATGGTGCCTTGAAGGTGCGTGCAGGATTACCTGCCTGATTCAGAAGCCTGAGCTCTTACCTGTTGTAAGTATGAACAAGATCAAAAACACTCATGTCTGTTGTGTTGACAAACTTGCACTGGACAGGCAGGAACTCTCCATCTGCTGAGCACTGTGGTGGGCTCTTCTCCCCAAACCCATGCAGGATGCGACGGTCTCGGATCTCACAGTTCCCTGGACCTGATCGGGAAAAACGGTAATGTTTATTTGTGTATTGACTTCCCACAAATAGCTGAATGGCCACCCTGTTGTTTAAAAGGGGGTTACATACATTACAGTGAGCAGGGACACTGAGGTGCATCATCTTGTTCTTATGAAGAGCGGGGAATTGGACTCAATGATCTTACAGGTCCCTTTCACACCAAACCTTTCAAACTTACAAAACCCATCATTTTGTTGAGTGCTACTTACACTGTGCTGGCTTTCCTCTTTGTCTGGTGCCATAAATCTCCATTCCTTCTGGATCTACACACCAGCACTGCCCCAGCTCCATGTCACACTGCACCTCATCAAAAGCCCCTGAATCCAGGCACTGAGGGATGTAGGAGATACTGCTGCTGTTGATGTATCTGCTCACCAAGATCCTCTGCTTTTGCAGCTGGCAAAAGGACAAGCCTGAAGAGAGGGGAACTGTTAGAGGAAGGTTCTTGTTGGGCACTGAATCATTTATTGAGGCAACATCTGAGTTTTCTCAGAACTACAAGTTCTGAGTCTGCCACCCAGGTGGCATGGGGACATTGATGGACTTGAGGTTATGAAAATTGGTAAAGAGAAGATCACCACAGATGGGGCTGAAGCCCTCCAACTCAAAAGCCATTACACTAAACCTATCTTTTATTCACAATTTATCTTACTGGGACCTTCATAATACAGACATCCAGGTGTATCAGATTTCTGTGATGAACCCTGAAGAAACTCCAGAACTTCCACTAGAAAGACCTAGCAAATTACCACAAACTAGAGTCCATCAAAGACTTGGGCTAGCCTATTCTCGATTTCAGCAGTTCAAATGCAGATTTAAATGGTTCTTTACTCAATCTGAGCAAAAATAGAACCTTTTTACTTACAAGATACGGGATATCCATTCTGTTTGCTGCCAGGAGCCTCAACACCATTCTCATCTACACACCAACACGAAAGATCATTCCTACTGCACTGGACTGTCCTGAAGAAGATCACAAGTTTTATTATGTGTGTGTAGAGTCCTCAGTCAGTACCAGACATAAACAAAACCATAAAGCAAACCAAACCATGTCAAATACTTTAAAATCACAAATAACAGAACTGGAAAGAGCTTCATTTCTGGTGACTCTAATCAGTGGGAGCCCTTAATTCTAGTAATTCTCTGAAATCTTCAGGAATTGCAGATATGCGACTTGAAGTCATTGTGATGCCTCAGGGAATGATGCCTTAGGTTTTAACTTTTATATTCTTCAAATACTGTATGGCCTAGTTGTAACTCTGAACTTTCTTGTAGGCTGTTAACTTCTGTTCTCTCATGTCAGACGTAACAAAGTCTCTCCGAGCTTGTTATTCAAGGACACTCAGATTGTCCTAGGCTCAAAAGGTGTAAACTAGGGCCTCTAGAGAGGTGGAAAAGTTGAAGAAATTACATCATCAGCTAAAGTTTCAATTGGTGAATTTATGCAGATATGCAAATGAACCACACCTATAACAGTGTGAAGAACTCATGACTCGTTGCCCACCTTAGGGTCCGTTTTGAATGTGGCTCCCCAGGGTGTACCTTTGAAGGCCTTTCAAATAACTCCCTACCTTTGTTCCCTTACTCCTGTCTAGTCTCTGTTTCTAGGTAGCCACTCAAGGCATCAATTGAAGAAGCAAGCGGGTTGGACAGAACCCTAATTCTCATTATCTGAGATTCACCAAACACTTTGAGGCAGCCTCTAAGTTAAATCTAGAATGGTCACATTTTCCACCAGAGGCAACGACAATAGTAAGGAAATTACAATCTGTACTCAGCCTCAACTTCAACTTTCTAGCTTCTTGCACCTTCAGGCAACATGCTGTTCCCTAAATCACTGTTCTCTGTCTGCTTTTTAGTTCCTTTGCTGCCTTTAGAATGAAACCTGACTGTGCCACTTACAAGGGCGGATAAGTTCTCAGTCACTTGGCTGAGCTGTGCCAGCTGGCTCACACATTCACCCATGCACATGTGTAGGAAGACAGCAAACTGCACCAATTATTTAACATGCAAATAATGCTGCCAAGATTATCCTCTTAATCTTAGATTGACCCCTTACCCCAGAGATTATTTCCAACAATAGGGAATTCATTTGGGAGAGGCTGGATCTGCAACATGGTTCAGTGAAATCAATTCAAGTCTCCCGCACTTCTCATTCTCCAGTGCATGGATACAGTGGCTCTCCAAGACAGGCTAAAAGCTTCATTAGCAATGAAAGGTCACATCATTTAGCAGCACATTAATAGCAAAGATTAATTACCTGAACTGGCCATCCTCTGAGCACTGAGGAACGAAGGCTTCTCCTGCTGAAAAAGCCTTTTCCCTCTGAAGTTCACATGGACGCAATGGTTGGGAATCGGTCTGATACTCTGAAAACAGCAAGAAAATAAACACCTAAGGGTGGTTTCACCACAAGCCCATTTTTATCAAAAAGCCCATTCTTATCCCTGTTAGTGCCACTGCTGCAGGGGAACAGTCCCAGGTTCAGGGGTCCTCTCTGGCTGTTTCTCCATCGCTCCTTGTGTGGGTTTCCATGTGGGACAGCACAGGGAGGTACTGAACAAACCCCTGTTCTGCCAGCTGCAGGATGAGCTCATGGTGGAGATGCTCACGAACCCTTTTCCCAGGCCTGTGTTTACTTAGTCTCAGCTCTGTTCTGTACAGGTATGGCTATAATTTTCTGGTACTTGGGGTTCTTTACCTAGTTGTGCCTATGACACAAAAGAGCCCTTTGCATAACCACACACATCACTATTAAAGTTTCTGAATAATTATTCTTTACTGAAGCTAAGTCACACACTATTTCACCAAAAGGAAAGGTATTGCTTCTTAATCTCATGACAGATTTTAAAATAATCAATTTCTAGCAGTAGCATCAAACTAATTCATATTAAGAGCACTCTCAATTTCCACTGGAGCAAATTATCAACTACTGAAGCCACCTAGAAAATTTTTAATGCATTCAAAGCTGCATTTGCTGTGGTTTTAGTAGAATGACAAAATTCATTAAGTTCTTTTTTACAGAACAGATTAGTTTATCTGACACTTTCTACACCCTCAAAATCTGATCAATATCATGGTCTTAATACCACTGATTAGTTTATAAAAATACAGCAAACAAACCTAGAGGTACAGCAATTTAGTCCAAAGGTTTGCTTAAGCCAGTATTTGGTCTGAGCATAATCACACACGGCAGTGCAAATACATCATAAGAATTCTGAATGCTTTTCAGCCTGAAATAATTTGCAACTCATGGAACTTCTACTGCTGCAGATGGCTCCTCTGCTTCTAATGCTTCTCAATCACATCTGTTTCTGTGAGTTTTTACTGTGTCCCCTTAACCATGTGGAAATTTTCAAGAGACTGAAAAACTCCTCTATAGAAAATGACATGTAGGCAAAGCTCCCTATTTTCACCTCACACATCTGCTGCTCTGGGATGTGTGGAGATCTCTGTGCACAGTGCTAGAGAGGGTCTACCAAGACATCTGAGTTAAATGACTAATTAACTCAGTGATTCAAATTGCTGGTTGTGCAGGATTACCAGACTCAGGCCAAAGAACTGTGGGGAGCACTCAGACTATCCAAAAACTTAAGGATCAAGCCTAAATTAGACGATGACACATAAAAGTATATATGACTGAGGACCTTCACAACACTGCAACAGCACCTTTTCCTATCTATGTTTCTTCTCTAGCCCTTGAGAAAATGTTTTTTTTCCACCCAAAATCCAGGTGTACAAACTCAGGTGCGCCTGGCCACTTAAAGATCCTTACAGTTTAGTATTTAACCTGGAGTCCAGACTCAGTTTGCACAGCACACAATAACCAGCTAAGTTTGCAGTGTGCAAGGTTTAAGATCATTATGTATTTCATCAGGACAAAACACAGAGCAGCACAAAGATCACAGTCACCCTTGGACACAGGCAGAGAAGGACAAGTGTACTTACCAAATATATTGGCTGTTGCTACGCTAATAAGGCACCAGAGGATGCAAAATGGGATGGAGCCCATCTTGCAATGGGAGAGCCCCATCCCCTTCTGTCTGTGAGGCAGCTCTGTGCACCCCACAGAGCCTTCCCTGCCCTTTTATAGTGCCCATCATGGGGATGGGTTCACTTCTGTGCTGGTGGCTGGGCACAGAAGGGGTAAGTGACGCACACGATGCTTCTGAGCAAACTGCAAGAGGCCCTTTCAGCTGGAACGGCCCTCCTGGCTCTCCTCAGCCAGTTCTCATCCCTGCTCCAGGGAGCACAACTGAGCCAAGTGGCAGCAGGCACAGTGGGTGGCAGGGGAGCTCAGATATTCCAGCAAGTGAATTGAGCACATTGGTGTGACCCTGGGCAGAGCTCTGGCTCTCACCTGCCCTGGGGTGCAGCCAGGCTCTGTGCTGCCTACTGCAAGTGCACATTCTTGCAATCCCAGAGAGCTGAGCCCGCTGAGCGACAGACCAGAGTTAGGCCTCTGGGAGCTGCACGTTAGGAGTGAATACAACTCATAATGTGGTTATTTATTAAGTAAAAAACAGGACGGATGCAGCTCCACTGACTAAAGAGAATTGAGAATCACAGTCAATTCCATTCCATCTTCGGCTTTGACTCCCACTTGCACCACGCACTTTAACACAGCCAAGTATCTGACAGAAGCAGCTTCACTTCTTGGGCTTCATCCTCCAGCTGTAAGACGAGTATGACCATGAAGCTTGTTAAGTCAAGCTTTTTGGTGCTAATTACATGCAAGATCCTCATCCTAAAACATATGAGGAATATTATTTCTTTGGTTCCAGAGCTTCACTTGTTCATTGGATAGCTCTTATAACTGTGAATCAGCATTTACTTGCACCAGGAATTATGAGAACTCGCTCTCACTTGTACAAAGGTGGTTGTATAAATAAGCCCCAAATAATTACTTAAATAATAACAGCACATGTTTGAAGCTGGATTTAAGTTGATTTCAAGAAAAAGTGAGAGCAGCACTCTTGTTTGTGATTCATGGGTTCTAGACAGCCTAGAAACAATTCTGCTGATATTCTCCCACAGACTAATATCGTGTCAGCAGTGATCCAAGCATCCTTCTGTGCTGGCTTTAGACCACTGCCATGCCATGGTATTTTATGGATATGGTAAATACGATCCCCAAGAGCAGCACAAGCTTGCTTTAGCATGACTAGTCTTTTAAAAATGAATGGAACTTACTAAATGGAATTTACTTTCAAGCAACTTATTCTGGACTTGAGCAAAGTCAACAGTCTGCAGAAAGATCAAGCTCAGAAAAGATGAAGAACATATCCAGTGTAGATCACAGACCAAAAAACGGCAACCTTTAGAGGTACAAAGATGACAAATTCTGTAACAGCCCTGATCAAGCAGGCACAGAAAGAAATTGAATTTCTGAATTAGCATAACATTTGTAGGGAAACATCCATGCAGAGCAAAAGAACCCAACTAAATAACCAGTATTAGCACTAGGGTGGCTAAATCAGGAAAGAAGAAAAGTTTGACCATAACATGGATTTCTGACCCAAGGGTTATTCAAGAGCCTCAGGTTTGTGTCTGACCCCCGCACAGTGGGGCAGACACAGGGGAGCACCAAGAGACAGCCCAGCCCAGGGCCACAACAGGCTCTGCAGGGGCAGCAGGGTGGGTGCTTGCAGGTGCTGTGATGTCTCCAAGCCAGTGAAACATCTCCAGAGTGCGTTGGGCGTCTGTGAGTGACATTCAGTCCAATTTTCTAAAGTTATTAGAAAAGGGTCATTAAGGTTCCTTGCACAGCAAATAGGGAGAGGAGTTTATTAAGGTCACCACTTACTTTCCCTCTTTATTCTTTGCTATAAAAGACTGATAATGGAGTAAGGCAGACAGGAAAGCAGGAAGTATCAAAGGGCTATTATTATCAGAAAGAAGCACAAACTCTCAGTATCTACAAAGTGTTGATTCCCAAGATGACTTTTCTTTCCTTCAGAAACACTCAGAAAACAACCTATGAATTACTCAAGTTGGGAAGAACAGCCAAGTCTTAAAGTCTCTTAAAAAACTGAGAAAAGGAATTTTGGCAACTGGCATCATTTAAAACACTTCTAGACGTGCGTCACGCCAAGGTGGGCATCTTGGTACATGCACATTCAAGGGGATGCAAGAGGCCGTGGATTAAAAAGGAAAAAAAGCTGTTTACAAAGCAATATGTGGAATTCACATTCATCAGAGAAAAAGAGGCACTTGTCTATCGATGGCTGGTCAACTACAAAGTAAGAAAAGCCTTGCATAACCTTCAGTGAAGGGACAATGGAATTGACCTCTATTTTTAGCAGCTGAGAAAAGGTGGAGTAACATCTTACATTAGCTCATCAATGAAGAGCAAAAAAGGACTAAGTGGAAAAGGTCCCCGTGGCCAATACAGCCTTAAAACAATCACGTCTTAAAAATCATTGCTCTAGTGCTGGAAATGAGGGTTTTGTTTGTTGTACACACTGGCAAAAGCTACTCAATCTATACCACAAACTATAACTGTTAAGGGGAAAGATAAAGGTCAGTGAGATGAGACACTGAAATCACAAACCTCAAGGGAGAAGCAGACATTTATTCATTGTTCCAGTTTTGCATACACTTTCTTAGCAGAAGAGACAGTTTGTGCAATTTTACATATAGAAAGGCCCAGGGATAACTGATTCCTGTATATAAATACACAGATATCTGTACCCACAGAAAAGTTACTCTTACCCAAATAAAATTTGAGCCTGAGAAGTCAACCTTAGCTTAAAAAAAGAACTGGAGGGACCCTCCCAAATGAGGCAGCAAATCGGAAGCAAAAATTTTAAGAATTTAAATCATTGTGAAATTATGCTCACATCAATTGATTCATTTATTTTAAATAATAAATTGCTTTTCTGTGTTAAATAAAGCACTGATGTTGGACAATCCTCTCACACATTTTAAGAAAGCTACATATAAAACAGACTAACACCATTTATTACACTTACAGATAGAGAACTAAGGTTTACATTCAGCACATTTCTTTCCAAGACCTTGTGAAGCACTTATCTCTGTCATCTCTGATTAAGTCCTCATGTGATGCAAAATTAAAAGACAACAAGATGACAGCCCCAGATAAAGCACTTTTCAGTGTATTCACTGTATACATGACACGTTCTTCAAACTGAAAAACGAGGGGGAAGTTTCAGTAATTTCCATGCTAAACCTCCCTAGATCAGAAAAGTGGGCCCAGGACTCGTCAAATTTTAAATTATAATTTACAACTCGGAAAAGTGCCTTTGGTGACAGAAGGACCTAAAGAAGCCCATGTAAGAATGCTTGAAATTGCATTTGTCCCTGCAGGAACTGACCATTTCTAGGACAGATAAAGTGGCTTTTTTTCTTACTTATTCATTGAAGGTAACAGTTTTTCTCTATCCAATAGTACCACAGTGATTTCAGGCAGAAAAATAGGTATTTTATTGTCACAATACCCGGGATGCAGATTGGTTTGAAATCCCAAGCAGGAGCCAGGTCTGCAACCTGCAGTGACACACAGGATTTGTACCTTGAATCGATTCAATATTTGACAAACACCAGCTGAGGCAGTGAGAAAAGTCACCACCAGTCACACAAGGACAGCAACAGGATGCCAACCTCTTGGTATTGGTGGGACAAAACTGCTTTGTGTCTTTTCAGTAATGCAGTATTTAACCTTCTCTGGACTAAAGGCAACACTGTAGAGCCAGTGGAGTCAGAAAGGAAGTTCAAGGGCAAATGCAGCTCCTGCCACACAACAAAGCTGTGAATTCAGTAAGCCACCAATTAAAAAAGACAGATTAAACTTGGGGAGCCCAGATCTGTCAAGTGACTGGTAAAACCAATGGACTTCTTAAAAATTTTGGTAAAGGAAACCTCAGTTTTCTAGAAGTGAAAGATATATTTAGGGAAAGGCCAATTTGCACAGATATTTCATAGAATGTTTGTATAGATCTGACATCCTATTTCTACTGCACAGAAGACACTGGGCTGGCCAGATGGTTGCTCTGACTCAGGAAACCTCTTCTTTAGGAAGCCTGCTAATTAAAAAAAAAAAGTGTTTCGGTGTGTTGCTCCAAGATCTGAATCTGGTCTTGTATCTTAAATTTGAGAGCCTGCTTTGAGACTGTCCCTTCAACAATGATTAAAGTGTTCCAGAATTAAAAATTTTAAGTTCACTACATTTATGATCATATCCACTTTTTCTGTGAACAAAAAAAAAAAATTCTGTATCAGTAGCCCCAGCATCACTGGGGCTTAGTGAGATTCTAATTCCATTCATCTGCTGCTTATCATGTGTGCCTTTGTTCACAGGATGTCTAAAAGAACTTCCTTAGCATTGTTGGCTTATTTGTTGTCTCCCACAGTACAACTTGTGGATGATATTAAAATAAATCACTAAAAGCAAAAACTAAAAGTTACTTTGTAATGACATTGTACAAAGGCACAAAACACCCCTAGAAGACAGATCTACCCACAAGAAGAGATGCCATCACTATGAACATGTTGAAAGACGCTGACTAAAGAATGAAGTGCATTGCAAAAAAACCCTGAAATTGTTAAAACACCAAAATAGTTCAGAAACAGAAAAATCTTTTAATTACTTTGCCATATACAGTAAGGAAATCAGTACTGTAATTAATTTACTGATTGCATCATTTGCCTAAAGGCTAAAAATACAACTGAAGATTCCCTCAAGCTTTGCAGTGTAGAAAAATGAGTATCAATGACTGCACATAACCTATGGACTACAGGCTTAACATGCAACTGAAGATTCCCTAATCCTTTAAAACATATTCAAACATTCCCTAGCTCACCAGAAGAAAAGTCCATGGAATGGGAGCCCAGGCACATAACAATCTCAACAGACCTTTATTGTGAGTATTAGAATGCAGTCAACATTATTGCTATTATAAAAAAACAAATCACAGAAGAAAGTATTTTGCTTCTCTCATAGAAGATTTAATCATAGTGCAGTGCTGCCTCTCTCAGAGTGTTTAGTGACAATACACTGACACACGTGGCCACAGCTGAACAGCGGAGGCTTGGCCAGTTTTCAGGAAAGGAAGACTGCTGTTTGAAGCAAACAGCGATTGAACTAGCTTTAGTTAACCAGCCCACAGAATAAGGGAAGGGAACTTCTGTCCTGAACGATTTTTCACGCTAGTTCATTTTCTCCATGTGGTATCCAATTTTTCATTTGGGTTGTTCAGGCTGGTGCAGAATGGCGGCCAAATGCACAATCTGCACTTGGTGCAGTGTATTTTCACCATCATTACATGCTCTGTATTTGTTTTCCATATACAAACAGATATACACATAGTGTATAATATTTATTGCTAAAGACAGACCCCCACACCCAGTGCCCAGGACATAACAAAATATAACAGAAATCGTTACTGAAGCATTTCAAACAGCCTCTGCAAAATCCTCACCTAAAGCCATATGCAATCAGTACAACAGAAAAAAATTGTGAGCTAATAAAATGTGAGAATAGCAATGGGCATTTCAAAAGTGATTAAGCCTCTGACTTTAATAAGCACTCCAAAATTAAGGTGCATATACTGAAACATTTTTAAGCAGTAGAGCAAAAACCTATAGTTCCAGTGTTCTGAACCATCCTGCTTGCAAATGAATGGCATCATTGCACACACCCCCTTAACACACCAGCACCTCCACAGAGCTACTAACAGGGCAGGGCAGCTGGGATGGCCTGACTGCTCTTTTGGCCATGAAGCCCCTGCCTGCGGAGTTCTCCCCCCCTCCACTTGTTGATTTTTACATCAAGCTCCAGTTCAGTTCAGGATCTGTTTTGTGCCTTTTAAAGTTCCAGTGAAGAAAAATGGTTACTGTTTCCCTTCAAATACAAAGGAAAAACAGTGTGGTTTACAACATCAAAATACTTTCATAATTCTACTGTAATGTTTGAATGACTCCTTTGCATCCCAACCCTCAGTTGGGTAAGGAGTGCTGGAGCCCAACAGTGCCAGAGGCGTTTTGCTGTAATATTGATTCAAGTCTAGTTAAGTTAGAAGCCAGATGGGAGTAGACGGAGATCACCACTTGCACAAGACAGAAGAGGCTTACTTAAGGAACACAGCGAAAACACCTGGAGATTTTGATCATGGTGCACATGTCCCAGGACACTCTGGAGGCTGTGGACAGAAGAGCTGAAGAGACCTTTCCCCAGGACTGCTTCCCACAGCAGCCAGGAAGAACTGGGCATGAGAACAGAGGAGTGAAACTCTCCAGGCACCACAGAAACCAGAGTGCAGAAAGCTGAAGAACAAAAGGAGAAACAGATGCAAGCTGCAGAACGAACAGACAAGCACATGTAGAAGCTGAGAGACAAAATTAAGAGAGACGGGTGGCTGTCAGCCATACAAGATACTTGCACTCATGGAAGAACAGTTTCAATTCTTTGCCACCCAGCAAATACAGGAAATCTATTAGAAAGTTGCAACCCATCTTCTTTGTCTATTTGAAAGAAAACAACAGGCTTCTACCACTGTAAACCACTCCGCAGCTGAACAAAGATCAATGTATCTAAGGCTAGAATATCCAAAATATGGGCACTATTCAACCTACAGCTACCCAAGAAAAGGGTTAACAGGAAGCATCTTCCAACCCATTCCCTGTGATATGACCTGAAGTATGTCCATTTTGTAACCAGAACGTGGCAGCCCCATCACGTCATACCTGACCGCAGCACCAACACTACGTTTCATTTCTGACTGCAGTATTGCTGTCCTGATGCCATCACTGCAACTGAAACACAGAACTCCTGATGTAGATGCCTTCGGTATGGTCACAAGTAGGAGCAGGCTTTGAAATGAATTCACCCTGATACCTCCATTAAAAAACAAACAAACAAACAAAACCCCTAACTAACCCTTAGACAAAAAGCTGGGCTTTCAAAGCCTCCAAAAGTTTGCCATTTAACTCTCTGAAATCACAAGAGGCTTCTGTAAAATGGCATTTCCCTTTTGTCTATTACTGCTTAGAACTCCTATTCAGTGAAAGAAGGCTGCAAATTTAAACATTTTGCCTTTCTATGCACATGTATCAAACAGTCCTTACACTGTCATATACTATTTTTTTCCTCAGAGAGGGTCTGTCCCCTCCATCAAACAATGCAATCACAATTCACACCCCAATAAATGATGTTGCAAATAGGCTGAGTGTACATCCCTGGCTTATTTAGAGAGGAAGCAGGAAGACAGATGGAAAATTATGCCTACAGGAGTAAGATCCTCTCAATAAGGCCAACTAGGAAGAAATACTGGTAAGAGCCAGATCACACTGAGGTTGACTGGCACACGAGCAAAGCAATCAACTGCAGTTTACATTCTGTGCAAAACACTTAGCATTTTTATGGCACTTGACTTGTGTTTAAAAGAAAAACCTCAAAAGCATCCCAAGCATCTGAATACTTGAGAAACTGGGGTCAGAAACTAATGTCCACATTACAGACCAGCACCACGACTTGAGAAAGCAAACTCAGACAAGTTTGTGAAACATTCGAGCAGTACATGATGTATCATACACAGCACGGTCCATATGGACACCGAGATTGTATTTCTTAGAAGATATGAATGCTTGCGGGAATTTTTATAATACACGACTACAGAATGAACATAAAAAAAATACTGAACAGATTGTTTTCACAAGCACAGTCCATCCTGAACAAGGCAGGATCTTGAGGGGTAAAATTATGTATTTGTGTAAATTAAGAGGCCATTACACATACAAACAGAAGACACATTAAAGCTGCAAGGGCAACTTCAACTTTGACCTTAGCATTTCCTTTTCAGGATACCATTCCTCCATCTCTGTAGTAAGAATAAAACCTCTGTCCTCCCCCTTGAACTCTCCAAGTCCACCTTCACCTTCAGTAACATTTACAATTATATTACATCACACACATGCACACACATTGCATAATATTGCTACAGTGTATGCCGCATAAATTCCGTAAATACACTCCACTTTGTTTCAAAGTAATTCATCTGGATTTACACTTTTCTTATACAGTACACACAGTACCACATTCAAGGATATGCAGCAAGTGAATAGTCTATAAAAAAGTCTCACATATCCAAAAGCAAGTAGGTCACTCAGCTATTCATGTTAGCAGTTATTTAAGCATCAACTTAGAGTATTTATTAACAGTTGCTATAAAATGTCAACAACTCCTCAGCTCTTATGTTCTTTCTGCGTTATGGAGTTGCCAACCATTCCATAATTCCATGTTATCACGCAGCTCTGGGATGTCTCCTACAAGCTTGATGTGGGAAGACTTTTTAAATAGCAACTGCTCTGCAACAGGAGTTTACACTTTGCTTTGGCCATCAGGAGTGATAACTCACTCAGGTATGACAGACAGAGGAAAGGTCAGGGTAGGTTTACTTTAGCAATGAACCAGCCACGCTGCTTTCTTTCTCAATAATGGTTTTATCATGAAAGTTCAATGCACTGGTTGCAAAGTCTTTCCCAGATAATCCATCTTTGGCACATTTTTCAGTTGTATGCATCCTTAAAAGGCATTCCAAGATTTCTTGATGGTCTGTACATAATAACAATCAATTCTTTTTTACATTTGTATGTAGGTCAGGAAGAAAAGTGGAAAATGTAGAGTATGCAGAATAGTTTTAATAAACAGTTTTACATACAGTACCTTACATATAGAACAGTGTGTTTGCAAATTTAAATAATTTTTGAATGTACAGTGGCTTGTACTCTTATCAAAAGGTAAATTCAAGTTTACTGTCTATCGGTTCTAAAATGCATTTATACAGATAACTAGAACTGATAAACAGAGGTGAGGCATAAAATGTTCAAGTATCTTAATGTCCTCAGTTAAATAGCCTCCTTTTAACAGTCATATTTTACAAATTTCAAAACCTGTACATACATTATTTTCAATTTTAGAAACTGCTTGTTAAAAGGTAACATGAACCACCAGTTCTCGTAGTCTATTGTAATCAAAGTAGACGTGTGTAGATAGAAATGTGTGTGTATGCATATATGCCCACGTGCCTCTCCACACATACACATACACACAGACACGGATGTAGCACTGGGTACAGCGGAAACTTGTCAGCACAGGAAAAGCCCTGGGCTCAAAATCCCACGAGAGCTAACAGAGCAAGTAGGTTGCCTTTGGTTTCATGACATTTTGCTCACTGAAGATGAAAAATTTTATAAAAACAACTTAGCTAAGGTATCTTGTGATTTTGTTCCTCTAGTGGTTTAGAATATTCACAGCCACAGACAGTTTTGCTGCTCTTCTCATTCCACAACCCCACTGAGGATGGTGAAGTTTTCAGAGGGCCAACACCTGAATGGAGCTACCCAGGACAAAAATTGAGCCTTGATTCTTGAATACTGCTATAGAACATAAAAAAATATAAACTAGATACAATTTTGGATGGATTGCTGGCACCATGTAGGACTTTGGAAAAAAAACCCTCATGTAAGTCACAATCAAACTCTCATCCCAGTGATTTTAGTATTATTTGGCACATCTGACCACTATTTGCCACTTCTGTTTTAAAGGAGCCTAGGGGTCCTGNCAAAGTGTTGCTATTTGCTGTACTTTTCCCATGTCAATTAAGAGCTGTTTGATACGTTGCTTGAGCTGAGGCAATCTTGCCAGAGGATCTGGTGGTTCCAGTTCTCCAGTGAAATCAAGCCAGCTTTCTAAAACTACAGAAGGAAAAGGAAGAAGTTGATTAGAGTAAGTCTTTGAGAAACAGTTTCCATAAAAATTAAACTTTTCTTTCTTACTTTGTCTTTCATAAAAAAGGGAAAATACACTGAGGCTGTGATTTTTATTCAACAGAAGAAATTTTGTTATGGAAACACCAACTAATTCTGCATTTCTCTTGAACAATCCAATCTTCTGATTTGATTGTTGCTATAAAAAAGTACCTGAGAGTAAATTATACCCTTGGCTCAAAATTTACTCTCTACACACATAAAAGCAACTTCTGTTCATGGTCTTCTCTGACAGCTCTGGAACAGAAAATGCAACCCTTAAACACAAGGCTTGCTTCTGTCACTTTAACAAGCTCCTGTGGACAAGGTCCAGATTACAGAATGGTTTTCCAATCTTCAACAAATGTTTTCAAGGAATTTCTCTGCTTGTAGAAACAGAGAAGGTAAAAGGTCAACCCTGTTAGTTTAGAAACACTGCCTAGGAAAAGTAGGGATGCTGGAAGTAAAACTGCAAATAGAAAAAAGACAATTTTATTTGTTAAAAGATTAATTAAGGACTCCTATGATTAGACTACAAGCTCCCTTAATTACTAGTTTCTGTGACTGGCAAGTCATAGACACCTATGTGCTACAATATTCTTGTACACTATAATTTCATTTAAGTTTCCTCATGAAGACTGAATTGTTTTCATGAAGCCACTTGCTTACTAATAAAGAAACTAATAAAAAAACAAAAAAATACTAATAAAAAAACAAAGCTGAAGGCACAATAAACACCTTTGTTTCCCCTAAATATTGTCAGTTAATAGAACAATCAGGCAAAAATTGCTCCAGGTGTAGAAAAAGCCATCAACTTTATGATCCACATCAGACAAAGACTAGACAAGTTATCTAAGCTTTCTGAAGCCTGAGCCTGAGCTCAGGGGTTCTGTGTGCTTGAGC
>VYZQ01013226.1:945-16533 GCA_013400655.1 Mystacornis crossleyi | reverse complement strand
CCCAGGGGGTAACTTCCACAGGCATGCACAATTATTTTAGCTAGAAACCGCTAATGTGTATTTTTTGCTCTTTCTGGGACTGCAAAGAATAAACTTGGACAAAAGATTTATCACTTTTATAACAACAGTCAATTGAGAATGACTGTAATATATTGTTCCAAGAAAACTTTAACTCAGCTAAAGTGAGACTGAATAGGAAATTTAAAGAGAAGTGATTCTTGTTATCAGTTTTAATGAATGATATTATGTGATAACCAAAAACAAAGGGAAAACAAGTTTAGTGATAGCTCAGAATACATCCTTCCTACTACTCTAAATTATCATGACACCACAATCTTTGGCTGTAAAGTTAATTTCCTCAATAATTGCATTCTTCTCAGGCATGCAAGCACTCAGAAATGCCTGCTTGGTATGTCTTCCCCAAGATATGATCAAAATCAGATCTTCAGTGCCGTGGTGGAACTGCAGAGAAAGGAGGAAAACCTCTTCTTGCCCCATTTTCAAGACCTATAATATATACCCGTGTTGTCCAGACTCCATACACAGGGTGTGCTTTTAGACTGCAATATTCATGACAAAACTGTTCTCAGAAGCTATCAGTAGCATCCAGTCAGCCAAAAGGGTCATCCTGGAAAGACTCAGATGACTTTTTAAATTACTCTGAATAAGTACTTTTTGTCCCTTAGAAAACTGAAAGAAAATATAATTATGTTCTGCTTTAAAAAAATTGGATTTCTGTTTAGATGAGTGCACAGAACATAGACTATAATACCAAATTAATTCTTAAATGCAATTTGTCACCAGAAGCATATACCCTAAGCCCATGTGAATACTGTCTTTGTGAAAAGAAAAAGCAATTCACTAGCTGTCATAGCCATAGTAACCACGGCTCAGAGACAGTGTTGCTTCTCCCCAGTCACACTTGTAAGGTTACATCGTCAGTCCTGGATCTCTGCCATGGCGATTTAGACACTCTGAAGACCAGATACTATAAAGACATATGGGCAATGAAAGATCTCTTTTGCAAAACCACACCACAGTGTGGTTCTGCAGCCACAGTTACCCCTGTTCCTTGTGGCAAGTCCTACCATGAGAATAAGGCTCAGACATGTTGCTAACAAAGAGAGGTGGCATTCCTAAGAAACTATAAAGTGTCTTCTCATTTATGGAAGCTGGGTGAAAATTACAGCCCCAGGTCAATAAGTTTTGGAGCTAGGGCCCAAGAAAAACAACAACAACAACAAAAAAAGGTTAATACATATATGAAAAAAAGACAGCAACCTTGCAGACATCTGGAAAGGCAAAATTTACAGCAGTGTCACTGGTGCCACATTTAATGATAAAAGTATTATCTGAGGGTATTCATATCCTGTCGCAAATAAACAGGTCAGGACACGCTGAACAGTTCTATAAGACATCCTGTCTTTTGTGGTGTCTGATTCAAAAGCCATGTAGCCTCACAATTATCTGCACTGCTCTCCAGAGAAATTACTGTACTGGGTCAAAAGGAGCAGCTTGAACTGTAGCTGACAGAAATGTAACAAATGTAGATGTCATGAAAAAAGAAAAATCAGAAGGTTGTTATGGGATAATAGCTCTCACATTTGTTTGTACAATTCCATTTTCATCCAGACCAAGTTCTCAACATTACCCACTATTTTAGTGTGAGTATTTAATGGTCAAGCATATAATGAGGTGAAGGTTTTTGGTATAAATGCCACCATTTCCTTAAGGCGGATCTTTAAAAATGAACAAAGAAAACTTTTTTAACTTATAAGGGCCCACTTTATGCAAGACAAGCCTTATAATCCTCTAGAGAAATAACTCATATCTTTTTTCCTGAGGTTCATGGTAAAAACAACAGAAGATTCATAGAAATTATTGAAATCCTTTCAACACTGTTTGAAAATGTCAGCCTGTCTTCTTGTATGCTCTGGCAGTAGGGTAATGTCCTGTAACCCAGCATTAACATCAAAAGAGAAACTGTATTTTAAGCTGTCTGTTCAAAGACTCCCCAGAGGCTCCAGCAATACACTGGTCCGAACACTAGATTCCTGCTCTAGAGTGTATAACAGAAATCTTAGTAACTAATTTAGTAATTAGTTTTCTTGTTACTTAGAAATCGAGAAGCAGTTCTAAACATGTCCACACACTGAGTGGTAAGGGGTGGCCACATCTCATAGCAAGGAAAAAGATCACTTCCAATGTCAAAAGACTCTAATCCTGCCCCATCTATAACTTCAATAAGTAAAAACAAAGTAAGAAACTTCTGAACCTACACTTATAGTTTATAGCTACATTTAGGGTGTTTATTTTTCATTTATTTTCTTGACAGCTTACCTTACAATGTGTATATATATGTATATACACACATATATATATATATATCTATGTTTATGCAAACTAAAAACTATCGCAGTTATGGGTTTGGCTGACTCTATGTAGTAACAAACAATAATTTAACAAAGCTTTGGAAGAAAAGGACTAAAAACAATATTAGAAAACCCCCCCTACCTAATCTAAATACTAAGATGGAGTCTTTGATGTATGCAACTTCAATATATTTCCATCCCTTCTTATACCTAATTTTATAACTAGTGCTCAGTTTGATCTGACTTGCAATGTTTAAGCTGTCTGGAAGTCTATTTCCTTTACCAGCCACTTTATCACTTTGATATTTTCACCTTAATATCTTAACGTGCTTTCCACATTCTAACCCATTTACATGATAATCAACTCATGTCTTCTCATGAACTATTTCTGAGTATCATTCAGTCACACTGTTTTATTGTTCATGCTATTACAAAAGTTTCAAAAGCATTGAAGTACATAAAAATAAACTTACCTAAAAAAATTATATTTTTAATTAGTGTTGATTTTTTAAAATACATTTTTTCCCAAATGGATTTTTTTAACATGCATCGTTTTAGCTTCACAAGCAACATGTGTACTTTGGAAGAAAGTGAAAAAGAACAAGGCAGGGGTTTGGAACCAACAATTGCAGGACACCAGAGAAGCTTCAAGAATCTTCTTGGTCTCAAAGGAGGACATAGCCTTTTTTATATGCACTGTACGTAAGCACTGCTAGGGGCTTTATGTAAACAAAATGCCAGGAATTTTATGAAACAAACAGAGAGATCTCCTTTCCCGCCTGCCAGTTGCAAAAAGGAAGGTCCCAACATGCTCCTGTATCATGTGTCATAAAAGAAAAGATACATGACAAAAAAGACATATTCTTTCTTGATTTCCAAAGATCAGTAACACTACAAGACCCTGTCCTACAGTGGGAACAGGCAGCATCCACCAAAATCTAGGTCTTGGCAACCTGATAGCTTAGAGGTTTCTTTAATACATATATAAAACGGTGTGTATTCTGTTTTTATTTTTCCAAGTATTTTTCTTAATGAATGAAAAGGTGCTGGAGCACCTCTAAAGGAGCCAACCCCAAATCTAGGCAGAACTTCCCCTTGTTTAAGCCCACTGCAAAAAGGGTAGTGGTCAGCTGAAGCACTGTTTTCCAGCTGTCATGTATTATTAGGACTCTCTTGCTGCAATATGTCTAATCCAAATTGCCTATGGCTTTGCAAGTCTTCTAATGTAATGCCTCACCAAGACTGAAGTTAGACCATGTGAAGAAAGCCTGATTGCTCCTCTTGCTATAAAAACTGCTTTTGTTTTTAATTTGCACTCCTGTCAAAGGATATCTACTCCAAACTTGTGAATTTATTGACAAAAAATCACCTCTATCCTTTCTGTACTTGTTCCTACCTTGCCCTATCACAGACAGCTCTTGCTTTACCAAAGCATTTGAGAGAGGTACTGGTTCCTTCAATGAATAAAGGTGAACCCCGGCAAAACAAAAGGGGATATGCCTATATATTTTTTGTTTATGATGGTCTGAGTTGCTGGCACATATTTCATTGAATCCCTAATTCTATTACTTCCTTACACTGGCTGTTTATATTCACTCATTAATGAAACAGTATCATGACTGAACATGTGGCAGCCACAGTAATTAGCAAAGCATCTCCTTCCATTCTTCAAAATGTCATCAAAACACTTGTCAAGAAACAAACTCATTTTCAGTCTCTGCTGCCATTTACAGTGTTTCAGGCACTGATGATAGCTTGTCTGCTTAGTTTAAAAGAGCTCTTGATATAACAGAACCTGACACTGTTTACTTCAGCCTATTATGCCTGCTGCATTCACTGAATGCTTCAGTGGAAAAGAAAAATCGAAAGAAAGCTACTCATTGTAATGCCAGCTGCTTTTTAAAAAAAGGAAATCAATTTTTGCTTGAGCTCAGAATGTACTCAGCAGGCCCAGAGTGACCCCCATTTCTGATGTCAACAACAAAAGAATCTGCCTGTGTTTTCCACAACAAGCACAAAACATTAAAGAACATAGAAAATGTAAGATTAGTTTCATCCTATTTTATGTTCAAATTGGTATCCAGTAATGCAGATAGTATCTCAAAATTGAAAGACTGCTATGTCATAGGTTGCATGTAGAAACACAATAAGAAACAAGGACATTTTTGAACATATTACCTCATTAAAAATTACTTGACGGGACCATTTTAAGGCTAAATTTAAGTTATATTTGGTATTGATAGCTGGTATCACAATGACTTTCTGTGCTGCCAATTCATTATTTTATGGCCAGCCTTCTTCATATAAAGTTATCTAATCATGACAATGATCACAATGTTTTACATATTCATGACAGCCTTACATCTATGTCATTCAAAAAGCCTTGCTGTGCTGAATGTCAAACCAATGTCTTTCTCTTAACATAAATTTTTATGTAAACTGGTTTCCCTAGTATGAATGAGACTGCATAAGACTTATCATAAGACTAATCATAATTACTATTATCATTATTATCATTATTATTACTCTGACAGTGCAGCCATGCACAGATAAAAATCAGGACTTTGCTGTTCTAGGCTATGTAAAAATGCAGATTGCAAAACTAGCCTTTGCACTAGAGACTTTATAATTTAGGCAGCTAGAAGTCAGCAATGCCCACAAAGCTCCTGGATCAGCCTCCTAGGAACCTCTGTTCTGTGGCGTTCATTAAAGTCATAAGGATAACAGTATCAAAGTGACCCCCCCCTCCCCTGCCCCATCACCATATATCTTGGCTTCTATAATTCTTGTCTTGTGTTTCTGGCTAGGTTAGAGAGATATCAAAACCCTTTCAACTCTAGAGAATCTTGCACAGAAATGAGAGAAATAAAAAATGCAACCAATGATTTTTTTCTCTCGTATTCAGAAAATAATGATTTTAGCACTTTATGCCTTTAAAGCACCATGAAGTCTTTCCAGAGGTTCAGTCCGGTTTGTTAGGCACAGAAACTGTGCCAACTTTCACGGTGTCTACCAGTGCTGATACTTTACTTTTGTAATAGGGTTTGCATTACTCAGGGTATAATTCTCACCTTTAGAAACCCATATCACACATTTGCCTAAGTCACTCTGTTTTCCCCTCCTGTTAGCTGAGAGTAACAGATTAGAAACATTGCACCCAAGAAACCAGTTATTTTTGATGTCTACTGTGGGTTGAGTAGTACCCTACTATAAGACCCTAGGAGGTCTTGTTTTTCTACATTAATTAGCTGAAATGAAGGTTTCCTTACACCTGTGTGCTTTGACAGATTTTAGATTTGTTTTCTGTGGTTCAGTTATTCATTTAATTCAAGAGAGAAATAAATTTTTCTTGATGTATGTAATTGTTGGGATTTCCCCTGTGTTCTTTCGTCCACATTCTTTTTAATAGAATGAAAAATAAATTTTTAAATTCAGAAAGATAAATTTTATGTTAAAAAATTTAATAGCTTTTCAACTTAATATTTGGAGTTGGTGAAAAAATACCTCAAATAGTTGAGTATTCAGTTTTTGTTGTCTTTGCCTGTGTCTCACTTCCTTTTTTATGTCATTGAAATAGCAGAGAGACAAAAGAATCAAAGGCCAATGTCCAAAGACTGATGCATAATGCTTTTGATTTTCTTGTTACTAAAGAAAAAGAATTGCACTGGGAAACATTCTTGGACCTATTTCATCCCTTAGTTCTCCACCAGAAGTACACAATTTTCCCAGAGCAACTCTAGTCACTGAAGAAGATGTTACTAAGTATAGCCAAAGAGTCCTGTGAGGGTTAGAGGCCTATTGCACTGTGTAAGACAGATTCTCTCCACTCTTTCACAGTGAAATTAGAAGAATGGGATTAAGAGCTTTTGGCACCTCTGGAATTCACAAAAAAATTATTTCACTGGTAAGCAGGAAAGAATAAAAAAACCTAAGAAAGTGAAAAAATCAGAGAAAAGGAATTCTATGAGCGCAATGAATGGGCAAGAACCTCAGTCCTTAAAAAAAAAGATCTCTTGGTTGGGTTCACAACTGAATTCCTTGATATTTCTCCACTAACTTCATGTGCTTTCCTGTATGGTGTTTGGAAGGGCAAGAAGTAATTAGGAAGAGACACCCATTGATACCATTTAATGAAGAAGACTCAATTCGAAATTACAGACAGTAAAGTCCTAGGAAAATAGTAACAACACACAGAGTCACATTTTCACTAAGTGAAATGTTTTTTCACTTAGTTTATAGTCAAGATAAAGAACAGCTGTACTCAGCTGTCGTCAAAACTTTCTTCTTGCTTCTTCCTATTTTAAGTTTGGCCAACAACAGTTTGGCCATCTTCCACAGGACCTCCCATAAAATGATTCAGACAGGTGCTTGAGGAAAGGGTGTTTTGATGAGGAGGTCTAACATCTGTTGGGGTGTTCTGATTGCTCCTGGACATTTTTAATGGTATTATTGCTCTCACTTTCACAAAACAAGGGTTTGCAGTACTTGAAAATCTGTTACTCTGGTGCACAACACACTCATTTGTGTTTACTCATTAAAGAACAAATGACCCTAAAAGACAGGATGAATGAGGAAGTGAAGAAAATATGTTAGGGGAGTTTTGATAAGTACTGCATGAGTTAATTCTCAGGATGTTTCCTACCTCACTCATCCATAAATCCACAAATCACTGCCATCACTTTTGATCAAACAAATGTAAGCAGAAAACCCCCAGAATTTACTGTCCCTGAAACTGTCAGGTACTAAGAGATCTGTTGGAGATAAAAGTCTAATCCCTTTCTTATCTCCTGGTGAATGGAAAGATTGCTGTTTCGGAACTGTCCCGTTAGTCTATGCAGAGTGCACCCATGCCTAACAAGGCACATGCCACTGGATAGGCTTGACCTTTACAGGCTGCATCGCTTTTCAGTTAGTTAATATTTTGCAAATATTAATTTTAAGTGTCTCATTAGGTTTGTTTCTGGCTGTGACTTTGCCCGTTGATTAGAAAGTCATAGGAGTTGGGTTCAGGATGACACCACTTTAATTTTTATATAGGGTAATGAAATCTAGTAAAGAAGGAGTCCAGTATCCCTGAATTTCTCTTTCCCTGCTTCTTCAGTAGATACAAAAATATTGACAGTCCAATAAACTCAATGGAGTTTCACTAAAACTGTCCTACCATGCAAAACTGTGGTGACAAAAGGAAAAAGTTAGTTTTCAGCTTTGGTACTTTCATTTGTGCAGTTGCAACTTTATAGAAAAATTTGAGACTTAGTTTCTACCCAGAGATGATAACAGCCTTCAAAAAACCCAATTGAATCCATGTGATGATCTAAGAAAAAGTGTGGATTTTTTTAATATTAGTTTGATCAAGTGCTTTTTGAGACACAGCAGACTGTCACCTGAGGAGAGCAGTTCTAGAACATAATCATACACTGTGTAAAAAACACTTCCTTGAGTTTGTTTTGATTCTGGTGTTTTTCTTTAATTTCTATTTTATTATAAGGTCAAATTCTCTATTACAAGAAACAGTAATGACTAATTTCCCATTCAGTTTCTTTATGCCACACAAATTTAATGAATCTCTACAATTTTCTGGCCTCGTGGTCCCATTTGTCCCTTTTTTCAGGGTGGAGACCCATGTAATCTATTTCTCATGAAGGAAAATTTACATACTTTTGCTCATTCTTTGCTCAGTCTAGTCACATTAAACAGGTGTCTTTCAGGCTCTAGATAACGATGCCCTGCATTGTCATAATTGACCATTCTCCTTGTGCTTTGGAAATGAATGTCTCTGCAAGAGGAAGAAGAAGCAGAAGAAGAGGAAGAAGCAGAAGAAGAAGAAGAAGCAGAAGATGCAGAAGAAGAAGCAGGAGAAGGAGAAGACATGATTTTAGAGAAAATTTCACGTGGAAAAGTGACAGGAAGAGCATTTCTAGGTCAGCTGCACCAGCCATTTTAGCTTTAGCCGATGAAAGGAGGAAAACAGTCAATCAAAAGAAGAGAGATTAGAGAGAAATAGGAAAGTATTATATGAAATAAATTATTGAGCAGTTAGCAATTATGCTTCTGCTGAAAGTTACAGATACTAATTTAAGCCTCAGATAATGATGGATAGTAGTAATTCACGTTTCCATAGCTTTTTCCTCCTGGTATGCCTCAAGTGTTTTCAAAAAACAATAAAATAAGTAATCACGATGATTACCTAATTTTTGCAAATGAGTAACAGAGGATGTCACACAGGTTCTTCAAATATTTGTTTGATGTAGTTGAGACTGGTTGTTTGTCTTCAAAGGAAAGAAATGAGCTTATCCACAGCACAGCTGAGAGAAACTCAATGGAGCCTCTTGTTCTGTACTGTTGTCATATGGAGCCTGAATCTCAGCCAGTCAGATGGGGAGCCTGAGGAGGTTAATACTAAAATGAGGTATTTGGCAAAGCAGGTGAATGTTCTTCAAACCTTTCTCACATAAGGTTGCAGCCCAGTGTGTGTATTAAACAGTCATAGAATTAAATCAGCCTGAGACTAACTCCTCAGCACAGTTACAATGCTGTCATTTCTGATTATCTGTTATGTAGTTACTGATGCTTACAGTAAAGCATTTACAGAATACTGCATTCAGATATCTCACTCTGTTCACTGGGGTTTTGTGCATGTAAGGTAGTAACAAACAATTTCTGCACAGTTACACAATTACAAGCGTCTTTGGGAAAAGAAAAAAAAGACAATATTTACTCAAATGTATTCACAGTGCAAATGAAACCTACCTTCTCTTCAATTTTAGTCCACTCATTGTCTGGACACTCAGTGAAACAGCAGTTGTCTTACACAAAACTTTATTTCTGCTCACTTACATGCAGATGTTTGTCCCTGAGCTACAAAGAACAGAGTAAGAGTACCTCAAATCTTCACTAAATTCTAGGTGCTATAACAACAGCTTGTATACCTGTCACCAAAATAAAAATTTATATGAACCAGCATATTTCCATGCAGTAAACTATCTTTTCAGGTTTTTTCTTTAGGCATCATGAATGCTATGCTGTGTAAGACATGTTGTCAAAAGTTTTGAAATGTATTCAAATTTATGTTCTTATTTACAAAACATGACATGACCATTATGAGTTATTATCAGATAAAAAGGATGACTTTCCTTTTTTATTCTCTTTGGTTAGAGCTGCTGGGTATAGACATGGTGTAGCCTGGAAAATAATGCACACCATCTGTGAGAAGTTCCTGTTTTCTCAGGCAAAAGCACAGCTAAATTTATTTTTAGTTTAAGTGTATCCATAAGTCAAGCTAGACTTATGTGGTGTGTGTGCATATGGGTACTACATGGTAATTTTATTGTCATCTGATTTCTTGACTCTTTATAGAGATTGCAAATGTATTGATTTTTGAAAGCCTTGTCCAAAGCCTTGGCATTCTTATGTGGATGCCAGTGCCTCGGAGGAAAACATATAATATAGTCCACATCATGTAGTTATGCTTATTCAGATACTAACCATCACAATGGCTGTCCTGGTAATTCAGAACAACCATTCTGAACACAGAATTGTCCCAGCAAGCAGACCTAAGGACTGACAGGACAAAGAACTAGTATAACCTCACCAACACAGTCCTTCACTTAGCTTTGAAGTGGCTATATATCTGCTTTAATATTTGTTTTCCCAGAACCGGAAGCGCTTCTGGGAGTGCCCTTCCAAGTCTTACATCAACTTCACAGATAGTATTATATTTTTACACATGAAAGAGATCTTTCTGTCACTAGCTAGTAAGTCTCTAAAAAAAAACCCAAGCAAATTTAGTGCTTAGCCTGACTGCAAGAACTCATCTAGGGTGGTAACATTTAAATTAACGATTTCAAATTCTTTCAAAGTCTTTCTGTTTTATCACTAACAAGATGCAGCTGGATGAAGGAGTGATAAAGAGATAAGCATCAATGGAATAGAGGAACACAGGTCCTTTTGGAGTTGTATTTAAACTTATATCTAGGGGGTTGTATGACAGTTTTAGTATTTTCAAATCCTGGATGCACAGATGGAAATCATTAAGAGGCAGAAACTTAGCAGTATTTTCATTATGGAAAGAGAAAATATTTAAGATTTTTTTTTTCAAGTTGTTTTTCAGTTCCTTTCTCCGTGTGGGTTCTCATTTATGAATTAGTGTGAGGTAGACAGATATTTTAGAACTAATGCAGTACAAACTACAGAAATTATTCAATTTTTTATATGGCTAATTTTCTGCCTGATCAGCTCAGGGTAGGATGAGGACTCGGAGGTGACAGCGGTGTGAGGTTAAGCCCGCAGCTGGGAGAAAAGCAGGGAGGCAGACTCTCCTCTGTTAACTGCTAGGTGGTCTCAAATCATCCAAGGCCCCCGAGTTTCCCCTGAAGTGCTGTCTGAAGGTGTCAGCATTGGGATGGGACAATGTGACATGGAGGAACAATCTTCTCTACAAGTAGAACCAGCTCATGCTCACTGCGATTTAAGAGTAATGCCAGACCATGCGCTAAGATACATCTGAGGTCAGTGTGGAGAAACTGTATGACCAATGTCTTTCTGTTTAAAGGCAGTTGAGTTCAGTCTCTAGGTCTGCCAAAATGGCCTTTTTGCATTTATAAAATACAAAGGCCAAAAAACGCCTTCACCACTTTTGCTTCACCCAGTGCCCCACAAGAAGAAATAACAATCAGAAATTGTAATGGAATACTGTCTAGAAATAATAAGGGAAAATAATTCAAATTTTATAAATAAATGTAAGGGGGTGAGTATAAAAGACAAGAAGGAAAATGACAAAGAAGAAATTAAATTGGACCTTAGCATTTGAAATGTGTTCTCACCAGAGGAGTTCAACCTTCACCCTAAGAATTTGAACTGAATGCAAGAAGACAGAAAATGCTGTTAGTGATGAATGTCTTCTCTTTTAGCTCCTCAGGGTAATGATTGTTTTGTAGAATAATAAAAAGCAATGTTTATTTGAACCAAAGAACTTTCACCATAGTAGAAGTCTGAATCTTAAGACTTGCTTGGCATTGATGTGAATGTCATTTGACTAGAAAATTCTTTGTAATGCAGCATTAACTATTAAAATATGTGTTATTTTATCAAGTGTTAACACTTGAAATAAGTAGGAAGAATTTTACATCTTCTGGCACATACTTATTTTTCTTTCAGCCAAGGTTGTAATACTTTCCTTGAAGGGTCTTTTTTTTTTCCTTCTGAAATGATCAGTGAAACACAAGAGTCACTGAAGGAAACAGACTGGCTGCATTTCTTAATACTTACTGTTTTGTTCTCCCAAGTCAATTTAAAAGCGTACTTCTGAGCATCATTCACGTTTTTAGTAAATATAATAGCAGGCGTATTACTTGCTTTGGTTAATGATATCCCAGTAGATCAAACATGACAAATCTACAGCACGTGACAAAAATCTCAGCAGTGATCAGCATTATTGTTACATTGGTATGGGATGCTGCTGTTAAACATGAAGAAAATACCATCAGCAACTAAAAAAGGACTAACCAGAATCTCCATCCTTTACAGGATACAGAGGGAAACATCACTGTGGCCAAGATAACAATGCCTTCTTTGCTTCACTCTTTGACAGCAACAGGAGTTAAACTCTGGGCACCCAGGCCCCGGAGCTGGAAGACACTTATGGGAAGCAGAATGAAGCCTCCATAATCTGGGAGGAAATGATCAGTGACACACACAAGTCCAAAGGGTTGGAAGAGGTCTACCCATGGGTACTGCGGGGGCTGGCAAGAGAAACATTTTCAATAATTTGCCAGTAGTCCTGGGCAACTGGGAATGTCACAGCTGACTGGAGGCCACCCACTATGGTGCCTATCTACAAGATTTCGAAGGAGGATCTGGGGCATTTCAGGCCTGTCAGCCTGCTCTTGGTGTTGGGGAAGTTCATGGAGCAGATCATTTTGAGTGCCATCACACGGTATGTGCAAAACAAACAGATCAGTCCAGACAGCATGGGTTTAAGACAGGTACTGCTTGACCAGCCTGATCTTCATTTATGACAAGGTGACCCACTTAGCAGATGAGGAAAAGGCTGTGGATGTGCATACCTGGACTTCCGTGAAGCCTCTGATACCATTTCCCACATCTTCTCCTGAAGAAACTGCTGCTAATGGCTCGAATGGACATACTGTTCACTGAGTGAAAATCTGCCTGGATCAAACATGGTGGAGAATGGAGTTACATCCAGCTGGTGGCTGGTCACAAGTTTTCCAAGGTGTTCCCTGGGACTCAGTATTGGGGACAGGCAGCCCTTTTAATCATGGATATCTTTATCTATGATCTGGATGAGGAGATGGAGTGCCCCCACAGTTAGTTTGTGGATGACACCAAGTTGGGTGGGGGTGTTGATCTACTGAGGGTAGAAAGGCTCTGCAGAGGGATCTGGACAGGCTGGATTGATGGGCTGAGGCCAGCTGGATGAGATTCTATAAGGCAAATTTTCAGGTCCTTCCCTTTGGTCATAACAAGCCCAGGAAGTGCTGCAGGATGGGGCAGAGTGTCTGGAAAGCTACTTTGGTGGAAAAGGACATGGGAGTGCTGGTCAACAGCAGCTGAACATGAGCCAGCCCAGGTGGCCAAGAAGGCCAGTGGCATCCTGGCCTCTACCAGCAATAGTGTGGCCAGCAGGACCAGGGCGGTGACCACACCCCTGTACTGCGCACTGGTGAGGGCAGACTTCGAGTCCTGTGTCCAGATTTGGGCCCTCACTACAAGAAAGACATTGAGGTGCTGGAGCGAGTCCAGAGAAGGGCAGCAGAACTGCGGAAGCATCTGTCCTATGTGGAGGGGCTGAAGGGGCTGGGATTGTTAACCCTGGAGAAAAGGAGGCTCAGGGATGACCTTACCACTCTCTACAACTCCCTGACAGGAGGTTGTGGCAAGATGGGGTCAGTCTCTTCTCCCAGGCAACCAGTGACAGGACAAGAGGACATAGGCTCAAGTTGTGCTAGGGGAGGTTTAGGTTGGATATTAGGAAAAAAATTCTTCAATAAAAGGCTGGTGAGGCATTGGAACAGCCTGGCTGGGGAAGTGATGGTAAAACCATGAATGGAAATGTTCAAAAAAATATGCGAAAATGGTACTTGAGGCATGATTTAGTGGGGAACATGGCAGTGCTAGATCAGTGGTTAGACTAAGTGCTCTTAGGGATCTTTTCCAATCTTAATTGTTCTATGATCCTTCCTTTAAGCTGATGGTAAATATAGGTCTTGGGATAAAAAATATCCTGATTAAAATTTTGTATGAACAAAATAGCAATTATAGCATTTTATTCTTTTATAATTGTTTTATTTTTTTAACCTGCCTCACAACTTTGTGTTAGACTTTTTCTTCTTTCTCTTCTGCTTTTGGCCTTTAGAACAATATTCTGAAATGAGAGGGATATTATTTCACCTCTTATTGCAGTCAAGCCTTTTCCTTGCATCATTACATTTTCAAATCCAACACTACATCAAATTAGTCTCTGGAATAGGATGTCTCAATAACTTAATATCTTCCAGTGTTGGTAATTAGTTGCTTTCTAAAAGGTAAGCATCCATACCACACTATTCGATCTCATAAAATCACTTTTTGACGTAAAATAATTATTTCCTTTGGCTTAAAAAACTGGTAGAATTTGGCAGACTTGTAAGTATATGTACTGTGAGCTGTTATTTTTGTAGCATGACAGTGACAACACTGCCTTCCCTACCAGCCATGATCTTATCTCCGTATTAACTCAGATGAAAAATTAGAAAGGAAATTTGTATCAACCACAATTTTATTAGAAGATCCATTTCAAATATATGTATGTAGTCAAACTTTCAGGTTTACTAACATTTTGCTTTTGATAGCACGTACTATTCCTGCACGAAATCTTCTTTGTTTCTCAGCTCCATTCTCTGCTTTACTTCAGCATCTGTGTTCCTTTTAACATTAGGCTCTGAACACCAATGCTTCACCTGTGGTCAGCTGCGACACAGGAGCTGTGGACTACACAAGTAACTCACAGCATCATGTGGAGAAAAATTGGAGAGCATAAAGTCTCCTTGGTAAATTTGTATGTACTCATAATAAATTTCTCTTCTTTCTGAGTTCCTGCAGTCAGAGGAGGATGCTCTACTGTCCTGATCCTAGGCAGGCCAGTTGCTGTCATTCAAAATACCACAAAAAAACTGCCATCACCACCACCACCAAAAAAAAAAAACCCACCCAACACACCATAAAACCAAAAACCCAACTGTTTTTTAAACTTCTGCACTGGTCACTGGGGATTTGGTGATTTACTGGCAAATTTTTGGAAGTAGCAAAATTGTGTGCTGTGTTCTTTATACTGTAATTTTTTTCTTTAAATAGATATTGAAGTATCTTGAAAGCTGACAGTATTTGGCTTTCCACTCTTCAGCTACTTAACAGCAAAAATAGGAAAGTACAAGCTTTTCTGTCTTCTCATGGGAACCAGGAGTATTTACAAGACATTTATAAATATAGAACGTGTTTGAATATTATGTGGAACCAATAGAAGTTCAAGTTTTTATAGCACTGGCATGGCAAAAACCCACCGTATTTTAGGCAAACTCCGTTGTACTGTTTCAGTCAAAATTTGACATTAACAACCTGTTACAATGACTCTCTCTAATGGTTTCTCCTGAATTCCTGAGGCATCACACTACATACTCTCTTTTATGAGACTGTGTCCTGTGCTACATGGTATTCCATTACCATTTTTAGCAATGTTCCCTGCCTCCTCCCTCTGGACTATCATCTGTTAATGTGCCTGTCAATGCTTTGTGCATGACTCACTGATAACTCCATCCTGGACTATCTCCTGTTAATGGCCCCATCTGTGCCTCACCCTATGACTCACCATGCCATTGTGAGATGCTCCGCCCAGGGGGAAGGAGGCAAGCATTCCCCTGGACTGGATAATGTCCGTGGTTTTGCAGCAGCACAGGAGAGCCTCTTCCACTGGATTCCCAGAGGAACAGCCCTTACCCACTGGACTTCCAGAGGACAAGAGCTACTAGACCTTTCTGTGGGATCACTGCTTCCAACAAGATCACTTCATCTGGACTGCTACCACCACCCTAACTAACAGGGTGTCAGGGTGTATTCTGATTCTGCTGGTAGTTTCTTTTGTACTATTGCATTTATTTTTCCTTTCTATTAAATTATATTTCTGACTTGGAGCCTCTCACTGGTTTTGCTTTCAAACCAGTAC
>VYZQ01013222.1:27335-38909 GCA_013400655.1 Mystacornis crossleyi | reverse complement strand
ACCTTGGTGTCTGCAGAACTATTGCTCTCACATATTCTCAGTCGTCTCTGTGACTGCAGTTTCTATTGCTCACTCCTGTCTCTGGCTGCAGTTTCTGTTGCTTAGGGTCTTTTTCTCCCTTCTTAAATCTGCTATCCCAGAGGTGCTGCCACCATTGCTGATGGTGCTCAGCCTTGGCCACTGGTGGATCTGTCTTGGAGCTGGCTGGCATCAACTCTGTAGGGCACAGGGGAAGCTTCTGGCGGCTTTTCACAGAAGCCACCCCTTTAGCCCCTACCACTAACAAAACCCAATACAAAAAGAAAAAAAAACTTTTCTCAGTTATGGTCCAATAATGATGTTTCCAGTTTAAGTAAAAGTTTGTGTTAATAGGCAAATATAAAAACGAAGTTTGAAGTGCTGCATCTCTTGTTCAGCTTTATTTGTAGGCATCTGGTAGAATTGTCATTGAAGTGAACTGAATGTGTCACTGATACTTAACTGTGAACAGATTAAGACGTTCATGTTACAGCGGGAAAAAAAACCCTGCAAAATGGACAAATGCTTCACTGATTATCTCTTCTCTCCTTGCAAGTCCATAGGCAAGACAGATATCTCATTCTTAAAATGTCATATTGTAGGTTTCTTTCTAGTTTTCCTGTGAATTCAAAAATTTTTTTTTTTATCATGTGCCGTGTATGGAAGTGAAGGGTACATATTTTGTGGGACACTACATGGAGTAAAATTTTTTTTGAGCTACTTTGTTGCTTCCTGTATTCTCCATTCTATCTGCTGTTTGCTAACACATTGTAATGCCACAACCTATTTTTGTTGATAAAACTTCCATTTCAAGTCAAATGTGAAAAATATGGTAATAACTTCAATATTAAGAGGTTTGGATTTTTTTTGTTGGGGGGTATGGCAGAGTGTGATGATGGTGCTTTTTTTTAAGACTCAAAGCAATGCTCTTTTCTGTCTTAAATTAAGAGAGTCAGCAGTTCTAAAAATGAAGTTATATATTTGAATAAATCTTTGGGGTTGTCTGAGAGCCATTGTTTGAAATTCTGTCTTTTTTTCATTTTGGTGTTGCAGTACTTCTTCTTCAAAGGTGTGTATGGAGATTTAAACTGATTTTGTGGGTAGCATCTCCAAAATAGAAATTTAGGGGTTTTAGGCTTACCTGTAAGTGAAACATATATAAGATTTGAGTATTTAAGGCAGAGCTGAATGAAGCCAGATAATGAAGTACCATGAAACTCCAGGACATGATTCTGAATAACCATTACTCACTTTTAGCAGCTTTACAAACCTCATCCTATTTGAGGAGTAAATGCTGTTCATCTTTATTTGGATGAATATTCCAAGGCTGTTTTTGCTGTCCCTTGCCTGTCTCTGAAACATGTTTATGCCCTTGTACTGCTGTGGTTGTTAAGTGAACGGTAGCAAGCATTTACAGGTCTATTGGTATTTAAATCTAGGAAGCAACACTGCTGGGAATCTTGAAAGTCACCAAAATTTTGTCATTATTACACATTTAAGACCACTTTGAAAACAAATTTTATTGTTTGTTAGTCCTAGAACATATTCATGGATAATATATTTAGAACTATATTTTTCTATCCAACAATTTAAGAACAAAAGCCTCCACTGTAGCTCAAATCAATCAAAATATTGGGTTTAGGTTATACATTGTACATATGGAACCTGGCATGTAAAGCAGATGGTATGTAAAATTATGCATAGCATGTCTGGAGAGCCATACAAATATCTAAATGCAGTGCAACAGAACAAGGAAAGAGTGTCACGTGCAACTTAAAATATCAATCACTGGACTATGTCTAGTCTCAACTGTGCTTTGTTTTCACGTGTGTGTATGTATTTGTGTGCGTGTGCATGTGTGTGTGTGTGTGTGTGCGCTTGTGTTCAATTTTCTCTTACTGCAGCCAAGACATTTCCTTGATAATATGATCTTCCTTAGAAAAGCATGCAGACTGGAACGATATGCTACTGGCTAAATGGAATAAAAAGATGGATATCTAGCTTAGTTCAGTTTGGGTGCAGAACACAAATGCATGGAAATTTAAAAAATTAAATAAATTAAGAACAGAAATGTCAGTCTTTTAAGGCAAATGGCCAGATACCACTTGCTACCAAGACTGTGTTTTTCTATGTTATTTATGCTCTTGGTTTGCCCAACACAGCAATAGCACTTAATAGTACTTCTACCCTGTTGCGTAAATACTGTGTTAGCTCCGCTCCCTCTCTCTCTCTCTCTCTCTCTCTCTTAAGTATTACAAGTCTGTAAGCAAAAAATTTCTTCCTGAATAAACAAGCATTGCTGTGCATTGTTAACACAATCACATGAAATGGTAATTGCAGAAAGATTCACATCAGCAAAACCCTTAAATAAATATTAGTCTTTAAGCATGTGCTGACCTCAAAGGGACCTAATCACATTTTGTTGAACAAAGATGCTTTTGTGATCAATGACCATCAAAGGTAATAATATTCCCAAGTTTATTTAAACATTTGAATCTGTAGTTATAAAATTTTGTCAGCACCAGACAACTTTAAATTTAACTTCCAAGGTAAAATCTTTAAAGTGTACTACTTTTTTTTTTTTTTTTTAAATGTTTTGTATACTTTGGAAGTACTGGAAGAAATTAACTGTTTTAAAATGCATTACACAGCTGTAGTCTTTCATATTTCTAGTCAAAATGAACTTTTGTAGATAAGATGTGAAGGATGACGTTTATAATGAAGGACTACTGCAAAGTGAACTTTAGATATAATAATGAACTACCACTGCACAAGGTAGACTTTAACAGGCAATTCCGTAAGATTCAGACATTTTTCAAGGAGACAAATTGAAGGAATGTCTCCATGGTTAAACTGTTAATATCCCCAAATAGTTTTAAAGATTTTTAAGATACCTGAGTTGATATACAATGTTTCACGCTACAAAATAAGTGAATAGATGATTCCTATACTTTTTCTGCACTAACACTCTTAGTCCCTATGCATTTTATTTTTTGCAGCAGTTGTTGGTTTAGAAAATACAGCTCTGTGTCTGGGGGACTAAAGGAATACATTTGTCCTCATACATTACAGAACAGTATCTAACAATTTATTTCTCTTTTGGAAATGAAAGAACTTTTATCCATTCAAATCACTGTAATACAATCTTATATTATAATGGCTTGAACAATCTTGACTGCACACAGTTGCCGGAGTCTCCAAAGGACTGTCATAAATAAAGCTATTAGACTGTATTACAGCAGACACATATTCAGAGTCTACCAAGGGATGACAGGATTTTACATTACAGCAGAAAATGTTGAAAAATGTCTGTGAGTTATCAAAAATTATTGGTAAAAGATCTTAATAAACTGATTTATAGTATATATATGTGCTGTTTTTCTTTTAAAGTATGCAAATGCAACATTAATATTAATGAATTCATCCTATGTAGAATTAAGTGAAAAATGAGACAACAAATAAGGGCTTTGTCCTCTACAACAAGTGCTTAAACTTGCTCAGCAGCGTGTAAACTTTCTGCACTAGCTGGCGGACATTCAACCTACATCAAAACCTCCCTTTGCAACCTGACATTGCTGCTGTGATGACAGCCTTAGAAAACTGGCATCTCATGAGAGATAAGTCAGTTTACATCAGTGGAAATGGATTTACACTGCATCCTGGATTCTGTGCAGACAGGTTTGTTTTTATTTTTCCTCTTACTGTTATAGAAGGCATGACTTAGGCCAGGTATGAAGACAAAAATGAGTTTGGCAAAACCCTGAATGAACTTAGAAACAAATTTGGAAATGGTAGAGACAGAGCAAAACGAAGTAAAAGTATGTATAAGGATGTGTTATGTTGTTGGTTTGTTTTCTTTCAAGAGAGGAAAAAGTGCACTCTTTTATGAAAGATCCCTAAGACAGAAGTAAGACATTAAAAAGTTCAGCTGAAGTTAAAAATAAAATTATGAAAATTGAGTTACCTAACATGTTCTGGCCATGAGGGAAGTAACTAAAGCTGACATACCGACAGGATGGGAGCCTCAAAAGAAGACTAAAGCCAGAAAATAACCATTTCCCATGCTGGAAATCCAGATGGCCCTAACAGATTTTGTGTGCATTTGTATACACATTTATCTGTGCGTATACATGTGCATACATATATACCTTTTTTATTTTAAAATCAGTATCTGTATAATGCCCTACTTTGTTATTGTCTGATTTCCTCACCCCAGCAGGGATTTGCTGGTTTTTCTTTCTGTCTTACTGTGAAGTTACAAAGATTTGATAATAGAATAAATAGCTGAGAGTGGTTAAATTGTTTCCTGAAGGTAAAACAGTAGGGTCCAATGGTTCTCCTGTAGAATGTTTTAAACCCAAGGCTATAAATAAGAGCCAGTGCTGTCAAAGCAAAACAAAAAACTCAAACCAACCAACCAAGCAACCAACCAAACAAAAAAAAACCCAAAAGTAATCAAATCCTGAAAAGGAGAAAACAAAATGAAACTTCACTTCATTGTCAGAAGCCAATGTTACATTATGTCTTGAAAAACATGAATCTGAAAGATATTTTACCTACTGTAGGCTAGTGTCATCTACAGTCACAGTCAAGATCTTCCTGTTAAGACTTGAAAACTGCAGTCAACTACAGTCTTACAAAGGAGAAATAGAAAATATTTTCCTTGAATGTAATGTGGAGGTTTTAGGAAAACTGAAGATGACAGTAGAGCACAGGAGTATTTAATACAGCTTTTTATTTAATACAGTAAATAGATATATCATTTTTTCATACAAAATTTTGATACTGAAAAGGCAGTTGAATGGATTGAGTGGAGCTAACTTTGACATGATGTCAGAAGTAAGATTTGAGGAAAAATATTTTAGATAATTTGCTGATGCCTGTACTCACCTTTCTAAGTGCTGTATAAGTATAAATAATGTCAAAAGTGGCAGCAAATCCTTCCTCTTTACAATTTCACATTCCTGCCTCTTGTAAAAGGATTAATCTCAAATCCAAAGTAAACCAGATTTGCAGCAGGGAAAAAAATCTGTCAATGTAGAATCTATCAGTATAGTCAAACAACATGTCTTTATTTGTCTTCTGGTGGAAAATTACATTCCTGAGTGGTGATGCACAATCTGTATAAAATAATCTATTATAATCTTTTTGGCAAATAATTCTGAAAAAGAAAATATGACTGATAAGCTTTTAACAACCACAGAGTTTCACTCGGAGGTAGAAAAGGTTTGAGGAGAGCTAGTGAAAAATTCGTCCTGGGATTAAAGGTTCTCAGTTTGCATACGAAAAGATTCTGGTTACCTCTGACGTTGTTAGCTACTCTTTCAACATGCTGTATTCACTGGTTTCTGAACTAAGAATGAAATTCACTTCCTTCAGGTATGGCAAAAAACATGGGCTTCAAAAAGTCAAACTGTGCAACTGCAGAAAATGGAAACTCAGACCTTCATGCCAATGTGCCTAAAAACATATTTCATTTCAGTGGTTGCTTTCCCAGCAGCTCCTTCAGGACTGCTCCCTGGCTGCTCGTGAGGTAGATTTAGGTGAGTGTGAAGCAACAGCTCTTTCTTCCATTATATATTGGACCTACAGTGTTGTAACTGCCCTGGCTTCCCTCCTGGTGGCTAACAAAGGGACTATTTATGGTGCAGATGCCTCTGAGAGGTTTTTGTCTACCTCCATCTTACACAACTTAATAGCAAGAAACGATAAAGGATGAATTTTTTTGTCAGAAGCTTTACTTCTGAGTAATATCTTTGAACAGAAATTTTTTTTTTAACAAAAGTGGGTTGGAAAGATTTATCTGTCATTAAGATTTGTCATCTTTCTTCTTCTGTAACAAAGGAAACTTTAAATTTTTGTTTGTTTAAGAAATAGAGAGCATATAAGTTTTTTTTAATGATACTGTGTCATTTTTCTTTTATTCTCCACCACTCTTTCTTTGGTGGAAGCAGGAAAGAATTTCAGTGAGAAAAAAGAGAGAAAGATGAGAAAAGGATAAAAATATTTTCTAAACTTTCAAACAATTTGTCTTTTACACAAGCAAATATATCTGAATAATGCCTCTTTGTTCTTCATCACCTTGAAATAATCTGTATTAAATTTAAAAATTCAATTTTTCTAATGTCAGTTCAGGATGGATCAAAATTTTTTATCACAAAAGTCTTGTCTTTGAAGATATTTCAGTTGTGTCTCAAGTAAAACCTGAAGTTGGTTGAAATTTCTTTGAAATGTAGGTTTTTCAGACATATAAGTTAATTTAAAACAAAGCTGTCTGTAGAAGAGACATATTTTCATAGCTTTTCTGTACATTGTGATCATATATTAATTAAAAAGGTTTTTTTTCATTTTTTTTAATCTATAAGGTTCTTTTCTTGTGAAAATAAGAAAAAAAAAAAAAACTGAAAGAAGTCCCCAAAATATTGACACAAGATTCTTGATCTGTACCTAATAAAAGTTCTTTTTTTCCTATACTTTGAAGATTTTAAACTTCCTTTTTCAACTTCCAAAAAAAACATTTCAAAAGCTCCAAACATTTTTCCTTATGGGGAAAATAATCCCTGCCCCATTTCTGAGCAGACACTATATTGTATAGATAGTGGTTTTAGTCTAATGGATAAAGTGGAAGTATTAGAAAGGTAACTGGGTGCTTTCTTCAAAAAGTACTTGCTTAGTGGAAGGTTGATTATTTTATTCCTGAATGCAGCTCATACATTGAAGAAGACATTAGGTGAGAAGTGAAAGAAAGAGGAAAGGAAGTATCTCTTCGCCATAACTAAAGAAAGTAGTGAATGGGAAATTAAGTGTGTCTTTTTAAAAACTTTAAAGAGGAAAATGCCCTACAGCTGAACAAAGTATAGGCTCAGGATGTATGTTTAAAATGTGGATAAAAGCTTAGTGTTCAGCTGGAAAGAAATCTGCTTTACTTAGTGTAGTGTTGGAGTCCCTTAAGTTGCATACGTGTTGTTTATGTGAGTTGACACGTATCAGTAAGTGGTGCTTATGGGTGAGACAGCTGCCTCCAGACTCGGCTGTGTATCAGCACCAGTGCACTGGGTCAATATGGAAAGCACAGCATGGAGAGGCAGCGCAAATCCCCGGCACGCTGGTAGACAGAAGCTGGCCACTCATGTCTGTTTATCCCCCAGGGACACAAGTGAACAGATTTGTCAGGGTTTGTCTCTTTTATTCCAGTAATTATGAGAGATTAATTGGGAATGTTTACTGTTGGGAGACTAATTGGGAATGCTTGTTGTTTACATGTTTGTTTGTTTGTTTCCATTACAGCTGCATTTCTGCTCCTTATGTATAATTTTTATGAATAAATTGAATGATGCAAGGCCTCCCTCTAGCCTGGAGGCCAGCTATGCACGGCCACTTCCATATGGTTAAGCTCCCTTAGCCTCCCAAGCACAGGCTGCATCCAGCCTGCCTCTTGGGAAAAGCTGCAAAGCTGGGCTAGTGCCCTAGCAGTGCCCAGGAAGCCCTTGGGAGACAGCTGGTCAAGTAGCCAAGATCAAAAGAGTGTCAGGGCTTGCCCTGACATTTTATGTTCTAGGAAAAAAGTAGTTCCAGGGCATGAATTCATGCCCTACCATTATTTAACTCATTTCCAGAGATGTAATTTTAGTCTTATTTAGGTCAGTGTGACTCCAAACACATAGATGGTGTTTATTCACTTTACTTGTTAGGAATGAACACAGTTAATTTAAGTGGTGCTACTACAGTACAGCATGATATTTTTACAAATAGTGTAAAAGGGGCTTAATATTTGTTTATAACCAGTCATTAACTGTGGTATATGCAATAATATTCTGAAAGCAGGGGAAGGTTTGAATGGGGTAAAATGTTTTAGGAAATGGTGGCTACTCTTCTGCATTACTTATAGTTACATTTCTTAGCAAATGTTGGGGTCAGTTTATCCAGAAATTGCTGTTATAGGAAAGCCATTATCTATTTACAGTGCATTAGTTTTCAGAAGTTTACATACTATTGGAAAATCAGTTTTTTCAGAGGTACAAAAAGGGAGGGTACTAGCACTTCTTTTCAAAGATACATTATTGCAAGGCAAAAGGAGACAAAAATCCATATTTGGTGACTATCAGTATTCTGTGTGTCATGAAAACAAGAATAATGACAAACCTTTCAGCGTGGGGTCTCAGAAATCACACTCCTTTAAGCTTTAAAATACACACATTTTAGATAGCTGGAAATTATGCTTACACAGGATACCTGGACACAGTTTTGATATGTAATTGTTGACAGTGGGCTAATTACATAAGAAAAATAATATTTTATTTAGTTGTGGGGGGAAATATATTTAATTTATAGTGAATAATTTTTTATTTCTTGGTATTTGACATCCCTGTGTGTCTTTTGCTACATCTACAGGTCATATTTTCTAATCTTCCTTCATCTTTTATTGGTGAGCTTTTGCAAGGTTTTATTATTCTTTCACTGATGCAGGATAACACAGCTTCAAAAATAGTGAATATTAGTCTAGGTGTGGATACATTGAAATGCTGCCTAGAAGAGATTCTACTTCTCAGCATAGTCCTACAATATCAGTTTTGTGGTTCATGAGTTGTATATGTAAATTACAGTGCTCTCAGGGGAAAGTTACCTAGCAGAGAGCTAATAATTTCCCACCAATGGTGAAATAATTGCCTCCAAATGCTGTGACCCCAGGTGTGTGGTAAGATTGAATCTCAGGGGGAAGGTCATGAGGTCCAAGTGCCTTCTCTGGACATTACTTCCAGTTAGGGCTTCAGCAAGCTGCATTTAACACCTCCTGAAGTTTCAAATCGGGAGAAAGAAAAAAATCTAAATATTTTAGCAATTTCTTTCTCTAAATGATGCTTTTAACAGAGTTTCAAGGAGTGTGACTTAATTATTGCACAAGCACATATATAATGAACTTAGTGTACCCAACGTAAAAAAAAAAAAAAATGGATCTGAATCTGATAAATAGGCAACAGTCAAATATCAGTTTCATTATTCAGTAGGAGCTATAAGCCTTGACCAACAAATAAGTGAAGACTTTTTTAGAACACTGAAATTTAATGAAGCATACCAGGATTTTTAGCTTAGCTTAGTTTGGAACTTGAGATGACACATAAGTCACTTACTTTGCTTTAGTGACATCACTGAGTTCCCTAAAATTCTTCATGCTTTGAAAATTATGTATAACCTGCAACTCCATAAATGTATTTAGAAACAATAGGGTAGGAGCAGATATTGAAAGGTCCCTCATAACAATTTGAGAGAGGTACTGTATGATTATTCATTATATACATCCACATATTTATTTCTAATTAATACTTTAATATATATTGTACACCCTCTCGCCTAAATATAAATGAATATTTTCACTTGGTATGGCACATAATGATTAAGGAGATCTGAGAGTGTTCTAAAAAGTTTTAGTCATTTATCATTGATACTTAAAAAGGAATAGTTAAGCAAGTAGATCTGAAGCCAGCCTGGAGCTTCTTTGGTGTGTGTCTGAAGCATGTCTACAAACTACAACTGTAATTCATGATCTAAAGAGCCTCCCGCTCCTTGCATTCTGCTGTAATGCCTCTAGAGCCTCTGCCTTTATCTCTTCCTTCCCTCCAGTGTGGTCTGCAGGGATGGTAGTGCTCAGCTGATGAATACAACTCATGCAGTCCAGAAAAAGAGGGATTCATACCAAGCAGTTGCTAATGGATAGTGAGCTAGTAGCCAGCCTCAAATCTGGGTCAGACAAAGAATTTGCCACAAGTTTGAGATTTCTTGAGGTGCTTTTCTTTCAAAGATGAGGCTTTTTCCTCCAGCTTGTTTCTTGGAAAAAAGGTCCAAATTATGATCCAGCTTTGCAAATCACTTTGCAGACTGCCTCAATATCAAAACATTGCATTTTTCAGCAATAAACTGTCTATTAAATATTTCAATCCATTTTACAAAGGTACTTTGAACAGATGTGGCGCTGAGGCATTCAGGGAGAAAGATCATGACACACTCGGTGACAGTGTGGTACTGGTGCCAATAGCTTCCTATAAACTGTGAAAAAACAGCTGTTACTCTGGCCAAAATTGTGCCTTCCTCTTGACTGCTTTCAGCAGAGTGCAGGCCTGACTCTGACCCCCACTCCCTGAACTAACCTTGAAGCTGCTGTTACAGTGATGGAGACCTCTCAATTAGCCTGATCCTGCAACTGTTTGACACATGCTACAGCAAAATTGTCCTTGCCTGACTGTGGCAGCTGCCGCCTCCGAAGTGATACTGTCTGCTTATAACTCAAAGTATAACTCTGTCATACATACACTTAGTGCAGAATAGCCCTTAAAAGGCATTTTAATCTGCTGGCATTTTAGTTCGTAGGCCTCTGGGGTCAGGTTGAAAAATTACACTAATGCTGAACTTACTCTGATATTCTGGGCAGCCTTCTGAATTTTAAATAACTATCCTCAGAAGACTACCCTTTTCAAAAATTATCTTAAAGACTGCACACAGAATTTTAAGCTCGGTTCAGTTAGCACACTGATATGCAGACTGAATTTTATAAAAAATGTAGGGTAAGAATCTCTGAATTTATGGATACCAGCAGTTATTTTAGTTTTCATTATCAGAGTATCTGTTCCTGCAGTGCTAACAATATGAGTTCTGTGTTACTGTAATTGTTAATATTTGCATCTGAATTAACTGTTCTGCATTGCTGGTTTTGTCACTGACTGCCTATTCAAATATGTGGGATAATTTTGAAACCTACATAGGAACTGATTCTTTTATAGTCTGGCAATAGGCAAGGTGAAAGACACAGGTTTATTTTTCCAACCAATGGCATTTCTTAATCAATTCCCTTACATGTATATACAAAAAAAAAAAAAAATAAGATTACCACCACTTTGACTTCGTAAATATTTATGTAAGTATTTCATATTTCGCTTATTTAGCATTTGTTGCTTTTCCCAGTGATCTACTTGGGTCGTTCCTGACTCGCATCATACCCCCCAACCTGTTTTACAACTCCTTCTTTGGCTGTGGCCTTTTCTATTGCAAAATTGATGAGCTGATCTTGTCCAGCTCAACCCATTGGGCTCGTCCTCTGGTCCTCTACTACCTATCTCCTCTGATCTGACCCTGCCCTCAGACTCTTTCCAGAGTGCAGATTGCAGTGGGCATCCAGCCATGGAATGGGACCAGATTTTGGGCACAAAATAAACCCCACTGCTTCCAGGCAGGGACTGAAACCGGTTAGCCATCTGTTCTACCTGATCGTTAGGGATAAGGGGTACCCAGAGGTAGTTTTTAGCAAGGCTTTGAGCAAGTGTACCTTTCTGATTTATCTGAACCCTCTCTTGCTTGCCTTAGAGACATGCTAAGTATTCTATATTCTCCGTATTGAAATCAGATTTTGTAAAGCTGTAAACAGTTCCCATTTCACAGCACATCTTCTTACTCAGCTTGACTGGAGCTGTTCTCCTTTGGGAGGAGGTCTTTCTGAGCCAGAGGGAAAGGAAGGATGAACTCAATATATTCCTTTCTCTACCAGCTGCCACCAAACATATTCATCTT
>VYZQ01013218.1:0-45544 GCA_013400655.1 Mystacornis crossleyi | reverse complement strand
CCCTCCAAAACACCAAACCCCACAGCCTCCCATCCCCAACAAAAATCCACCAAGATCTTATCTCTGCCTGTGGGGCAAATCACACCCCACAGACACAGAATTAGATTTGGAAGAAAACAGTAGGAGAAGAAAAGAAGTGAGGTCTGCTGACAGTGACAGGAGGGGAAAATGGAAAAAGAGTTTGGAAGAAGGAAAGTCATGAGAAGCAGAGGGAGGTGAGGCACGCAAGTGTGATGGGTTCTTTGTTTAAATGGAAAGTGCAGTAATCTCTCCATATTTAGGTGGCGTTTGAGAGAACCTGATTGGGATTTATTAGGAAATCAAAATGCCCTAATTGAAAGTGAGTAGAGACAATTTGTATTAATAATGGTAGAAATCATCAAATAATGGAATTGTTTAAAATCTATTAGTTTGTTCCATGCAGTGAGAGGAACGGGTTGATTATCTCGCAATAGAAAATATTAAAAGGAGAGCCCAGTTTGCTGGTCCTCTATGCAGATTAGAGATATAATTTATTGAAGCAATTTATTTTCTGTTGGGAAGAAGGAGAAAAAATGGAAAAATATGATAAGAGCTGCAATCAAGTCTTGAATTCTTAATTTGAAGACCTACCTCTTATCTGCCTTCTTTCAATCATTAGGAAAAAAATTACTCAATCCTTCATTGGGTTTAAAGCTGCCAAAGCAGAGAGGGTGGCTGGGGAAAAAAAAAAAAAGATCTCGTGAGGGAGCCTGTTATTCACCTCTTGAGTTTTATATTATTGACAGCAGTTGCTTCAAATCCAAGGCAAATCAACCTTGGGCTGTCTGGAGCAGCAGCGGGTAGAGCTTAGAGGTCAGCTCCGAGGTGTTGCCTGTCTAATTCTTCCTGAGGACTACAGGAACATGTTGCTAAACTAGAGATTAATTCAGAGCTGCTTAATTCATTCTGTCTGTCTGTCTGTCTCTGTGCTACTCTGGCCCTTACAAACCAGAGTGAAGGAATGACAAATTACTTTAGTTTTCACAGTTACAGTCCCTTGCAGTCAATGGGAATTCAAGTGCCTAAAGAGGAATTAGGCACTCACAGAATCACAGAATATTCTGATTCTGAACATCAAGTCCAGCTCCCAGCCCTGCACACCCCAAGAGTCACACCATGTACCCGAGAGCATTGTCCAAAAGCTTCTTGAACTCTGTCAGGTTGGTGCTGTGACCACTTCCCTGGGGAGCTGTTCCAGTGCCCAACCACCCTCTGGGTGAAGAACTTTGGGAGAGGAAAATTTTTGGTCTGTTCCGGGGGGCTTGAGCAGAAGAAGCAGTTCCAGAATTTTTGTAATCCCACAGATTTTTCTGCTTGGTGCCTGAAGACCACGTTGATAGGAGACATTGAAATACTATCTCATGCTCCTAAGATAAATAGCTGGATTCGGCCTTTAAAACAGTAGACAGGGTAAAATGAAGACAATGAATTGCAATTTCAAATGTTTTAAGAAAGCTATCTGCGGATTCAAGATGAACTTAGTACAGCAAAGACCATGGCTAAGAGTCTTGTCTATAAAAATCCATTACATCCTGTAGGGAGGATAAAAACCATTAGAGAAGGTATAAAGATAAAAACTAGACGAGTAGGTTTAAAGCAGGGGAGCCAAAGCTAAATGTACACTGCTAAGAGAGTCATGCTGGGTGGGAGTTTGTGTCGTGGGTCAGAGGTGGGATCTTAGTCTCAGACTGAGCCAGAAAGTAAGGCCAGGGTTCATGACAAGAGCCAGCCTAGAGCTGCCATGGTACTGGGGCTGGGATGGGGCTGCCAAAGCACTACCTGTCCTGTATGAGGTACTGATTTTTCACACCTGTGCTTTGCTGTGGAATTGTTCCTAAATAATAACACCTTTGAAAGACTTTTTCTGTCTAGGTGCTTGTTTCCTGTGTGCAACTTCCACTCAGTTCTACTTCTGTGACTATTGTTTCGGACATCTGTGTGTGCTTGGTACCTTAACACACATTCGTTCCTTATCTTCATTTCTGCCTCTTTCTTTTACCTCTGATCTACATAGGGACAAGGTGACAATGTCCTCTGCCTGCAGGGAGGACATTTTTATTTCCTCTATTTCTCACTGTGAGAACTCCCTAGTATATCCTATTAAAGTAGGTCTCAGACAATAAAAGTTTCCCCATCTTCAAGAAAACCCAATCTTCTTTTCCCACTTCCTAGCAGGACTACAAACTCTCTAACCATCTGCCCAGCATCTTTCTAAACAGGGGTCACTCCAGCATATTTGTACATTCTACTACTTGTCTAGGTACAGTGATTGACAGCTGCTTTGATTCCAACCCAGCCAAATACAACAGTTGAGACCAAGACATTAAAATGCTAAGGCTTGTCTTGCTGAACAAGATTTTGCCATCATTAATTTATTTAAACTGGGACAATAGGAATGGTAAAAATAACTCACCCATACTTCCAACAGCAGACCAGGTTACTGGGGGAGTAGATTGAGCAGCTCTGTCAGCTGCAATTTTTTTCTTTTGCTTTGGTCTCAGTAGTCACACACCTTCATATCAGTATGCACAGGTACATTGGGCATGTACAAACCTCTTCATCATAAACACAGACTTGAATATAAAAATGTAACAGCTAGCCCCCTACCCCCTGTTGGTGACACTTGCAGTCACCAGCACACCCAGGGCATGGCCTTCAGGGGTATTAAATAGGGTCAGGGCCCTCAGGGCACTAATGAGCCTTAACTGCTCTGGTCAGTCTTACCTGTGGCTTCCACTCACACATCCTCTGCCCAGGCCCCAGAGGTCTGTTTAAGCTCATGCCAAAAGCACCCACTTCTGCTGTAGTTGTGTGGCTCCTGAATGGATCTGAGGTCTGCTTCACCCTCTTTGTTCGTTGAAGGTCATTATTAGTTCTTGTTGCTACCACCTCTCTTGGGTAGTGTGAGGTCACGGCCCTGCCCATGCTTATGTTACTCTTGGGTCCTGATCCATCCTTTTTCATGGACTGTTGTTTAGCCTGGAGAAGAGAAAGCTCCAGAGAGGCCTTATTGCAGCCTTTCAGTACCAAAGCAGGGACTACAAGAGAGCTGTAGAGGGACTTTTTACAAGGGCATGTAGAGATAGGACAAGGGGGAATGGTGGTAAACCGAAAGAGGACAGGTCTTCATCACATATTAGTAAGAATTCCTCTGCTGTGCGGATGGCGAGGAACTGGAACATGTTGCCCAGAGAAAGCTGTGGATGCCTCATCCCTGCCAGTGTTCAAGACCAGGCTGGAAAAGACTCTGAGCAATCCACTCAGGTCTAGTGGAAGATGTCCGTGCCCATGGCAGAGGGGTTGGAATATAGGTGATCTGTAAGGTCCCTTCCCACCCAATCCATTCTATGTTTCTATAATTCTGTGATCCTGCTTTTGGATGCTCAGTAGCCCAAGCTAGTGGAGGCACGTCAGGGGTGGCTTTGACAACTCATTTGCACAGTGCCTCAAACCCAAATCTTGGCACAGGATTCTGCTGACTCCTGCAATGCAGCCAAGAGGGAATGCCAGCATTTGTATTTCAAGCTTTCTCCTTCCTTTGCTCCATTTAGTGCTTCCTATCTGTTTCTTGGAGGCAGAAGGAAGTTTTGCCTTCTGTCCTTTTCTAGGTGTGTGTCTGGGTGTTGGTCCACGTGCATTGTGCAGAGAGATGCTTTCTTCAAGATACAAAAATCCTTGAAAATGAGCAGAGTGAAAGATGGACATGACAGATTTGTTGAACAAGGGGGTTGGACCTGAGATGACTGATGTCAGTACTGGGAAGAGCAGTTAGGCTGGGCTGGGGAGACAAAAGGAGGGATAGTACGGGCTGAGGCTGGGGATCAGGGATGGAACAGTCCATGTATCTTGGCTAATGCTCTCTGGCAGAGTAGCAGCGCTAATGGATATTAAAAGTGTCAGCTTCAAGATTTAGCAAAATGGTACCTCTCCTGATGCATCTCATCCTGGCACATGGAGCCCAAAGCAGAGGAAAAATTAGGGCCAACAGGCTGTATGCACTGAGCACAAGGTTGCCCTTTCCTCTTGTCAGGGACCTTACTCCTGTGACTCCACACCTCATGATGACAACCCTGTGCAGTGCTGTTTGCTAACAGCATGCCTGTTTCTACGTGGGGAGACATTCTCCAACACCCACACAGATCCGCTCCCCTCCTCTATGCCCAGCGGTGCCTCTCCCCTGAGAAGAACAAAGGGAGACACGTCCATCCCTCAAAGGGAAGGAGGAAGCTTGTGTATGGAGCCATCTCCCCTGGCAGGAGTGGCTGGCTGCTGGCTGGAGCCCTGTTGGGTGTTTCCAGCCTGTTCTGGTGGCAGCACCATCCCCAGTCAGGTAAGACTCTCTGCTCTGTGGCAGAACTCTGGCAAAAAAGGCACTGTCATCCTTCAGCCCTTGGAGACGCTCTGTGGAGAGGTGGTGAGAGGAAGGGATTCACCTGGCTTTCCTCACTGAGCAGATGGGAAACCACTGCACAGGGGGTGCCAAAACGAAAAAAAGGAAAGACAAGAGCATTCTGGAAGAGGTAGAGCAATGTGGCCTTTCTTATTTCCATGCACTCCTGTTAATCTGCTCTGCTGCCCCCTGTATCTGTGGTGAGTCTTTCTTTGCCACAGGAATGGTGGCAACTGATGTCTGATTTTGGTGCTGGGATGGAAGGATAATTAAGGGGTAAATATGATGCCCCAACGCTTTCCTGCTCATAGGAACACTTCACTCCCATTTATCCATACTCCTGCCTCACACTCCAGAGTGCTGAAGAAACTGACTTTTGTCCTTTTACTTCTTAGCAGACCCAGCCTGGTCTCACAGAGCTGGACTCCATCTCCCTCTCAGGTTTTCCTTGGCTGCATTCTGATCTGATCCATCTTTTCCTCAAGTGGCTGACTGCCACACTGCCAGCACTGGAGATGGAAGACATTGTTACCCAGCCAGCGGGGAGCAGTGCCCCTGGGGCAGACAAGTTGTCAGTGACCCAAGTAATGCAGGTTTTCTTGCAGGCTTACTCACAGCTGAAGAGCAAACCCTCAGGTCCCTTCCTGGCTTCCTCCGGGCTAGAAAAGAACAATGTGCATAGAGATATCTCACAACTTCCTTGTGCTAATACACACTGTGTCAGAGGTAGTCACCCTAAACCCTCTGAGTTACTAAATAATTGCCACTGACAGATTTTCCTTTATTTAGCTTACATCTCTTTTTTTTCCAGTCAGGCTCCTCTGCACCTGAGCTGCACCCCAAAGTCAGCTCTGTGTTCGACAGAGACCACTGTAGTGCCTGAGGTCTTCTGATCAAAACCACGGAGAGTAAGGCAGAAACAGGTGTACTACTTGGGCTTTTCCACAGTCATGCAAACCCTGACACCAGCTTTTGTCTCCTGAGGCACAGGACATTTGCCCTGTGTGTTCCCCTATTGCAAAGTCTGTGTCTCACCCGTGGGTTTGGGTGACTGTGACTTGGTCAGCACATAGGTTTGGGAGGGAGCCCCAGGCCTTCCCTGCCCTCACCTCTTCAGGGCAGCTGCAGAGCTGGGCAGGTAGCACAATCCACCTGGGACTGTAGCACACAGACTTGGGAGTCCCATGTGAGATGGAGGGAGGGCTCACTCTTGCATCTACCTGTATTTCTCATCTTTTCTTCCTTCTAGGTATTAGAGCCTGAACAGGGGAAGGAGGCATGGGATTAAGGTCTCTGCAACAGTAGGGAAACAGCTTTGCTAGGTGTTTGTCCCTCAGAAGGCATTTGAGCTCCTCACCCCCTCCAGGGCAGAGGATTTAACAAGGTGAACTCTCTCAGATGCTTCGCAGAGGAGAGGCAGATCCAACAGAGAAAATCCCAGATTCCAAAGTGTTTTTTTATAAAGGGAATATACCTTGTGGGAAGTGGTGCATATATCCCCTCTATACACCTCATGCTCGCCTGACTGCAAACCTTTGTACAAGCCCAGTGCCTGCCCTCCCACAGCCCTATCTCTTGGGTACTTATCCTCTGAGGTCCCTGTCCACATCCTACTTATTCTGAAGGCATCCCTCCCCCAAACCATTCCCAGGTCTTTCCCTGGAGCATCCCTCTTCCTGGTTTTCCTCCATGCCCTTCATTCTTGTCCCATTTGACATTTGACCTGTCTTTTCCCAAGTGTCCTTTCCACATACAGCTCACGCACCTTCCCAAAAAGTCACTTTCTTGCTCCTCTCGGCAGGAAGCAATCTGCCCTCTCTCCTTCGCTGCTGATGTATTCCCTCCTATAAATGATGCTTTGCACATTCCTAAAAGCAGCAGGTGAAGAAGCCAACAAGCCTATGAAACTTGGGTGGTGTCGAGGAGTAAAGTCCCACCTTCCTCCTGTACAGACAGACATTCTTCCAAAGCCTCAGTGGCTGGGACACGCACTGCAGGAGCAGGGAGAGGCGCTGGAGCAACAAGGAGGTATTGAGAGCATCCCTGATGAGGTGAGGTGCTGAGCTGGTTTGGGTATTCTGCTCACAGCAGCATGCAAAATCACATTATGGCTTTACTATGGCGAGTTTAATACACTGAACCTTTCCTCGCTCCAGCTGCCCCTGCCAGGCATCTCTGAAATTCACGGCAACAAGTTTTCAATCTCTCAGCAATTCCCATCTCATAGGAGCAGCCTGTCTGCTCTGAGGAGAGGGAATGTGCAACAGCTCCCAAGCCTGCCTACAGGACAGAGGCTTTCCTCTTCTCCTTCTTCCCTCATGGCAACGACCCCCTGGATTTTCAGAGGGTTCCCAGTGCCTCATGGCTTCACCTGCAGTTCTGTCTGCTCCAGCCAACAAGCCTGGCTCTGAAGGGTCCAAGATAAATGTCACCATAGGGCAAGATAAACATTGGCCTTTCCTTGAAAAAAGCACAAACCGGACCAAAACAAAAAGGTATTTCTGTGTGTGATTGCAAAGGACTAAGAGCTGCATGTGGTGCAGAGGTGTTTGGGTCAGGTGCAGGGGAACATGGGAGGGGAAACACCTGGGAGATGTGAGCATAAGGGCACACCTAACAGCAGGAGTAGAGCTGTCTGATGAAAGGAGTGCATGGAAATGATACAGATTCTCACCATTTTGTCCTAAGCATCATAAAAATTAATAATTTCCATAAAGCCCTGGCACCTGGATTCAAGGTAATGAAGAGATAATTTCAATTCTCAGACAAAATATGAAAAAGAATGAAGGAAGCAAGATTCTTTTTCTTCTCCAGACGAACAAATACTCTCAAAATATAACTAGGCAACATTGAAATAAAATCTTGGGATTTTTTTAAAATTCCAGTCTTACGAAATTGATGATATTTTGATCCAAGTTGGGAAAGATGATGGTCAAATGGTAAATGGATATAATAAAATCCTGTAGTGCAAAAAGAATGTGTGTGTATGTGCATGTGTTCATAGAAAGTTTTGGTTTGAAAGAGATCTTCGAAGATCATCTAATCCATCCGCTGCTACTGTGGGCAGGGACATCTTCCATTAGACCACGTTGCCAAAAGCCCTATCCCACCCGGCCTTGAACAACTCCGCTGATGGCGCATCCCCAACTTCTCTGGGAAACGTGTTCCAGTGTCTCACCACCCTCATCACAAGAAGTTTCTTCCTTATGTCCAATCTAAATCTACCCTCTTTCAGTTTAAATCTGCCGCCTGTCAAGATCCCTCTGGATGTCATTCCTTCCCACGAGTGTGTCAAGTGCACCACTCAGCTCGGTGTCATCTGCAAACTTGCTGACACTATACTTAATGCCACTCTCTCTGACATTAATGAGGATATTAAATACTGTGGGTCCCAGGACAGGGACACCACTCCATACTGGGTGTCTACGACTGCTTGACTACGGGTGGTCCACACCCCTCAGTGTGTTGCCTACCATTACCTGAATTCTCGCTACATCAGAGTAAAGGCATCACTGCAAGGACACCAAGCTGTGAGATGTGAAGCTGGGCACGTCTGGGGTTTAGGGTCAGCTGGCATTCCCAGGAACCTGGAAGACGTGTACTTCTTCCCTGCAGCATGTGGCTCTGAGCTGCTTGCTCCCCTCTGTCCCTCTCTACAGTCTCCCCTGAAGCCTCTCTATCCTCTCTGTGTGCAAAGCACGCTTTCTTCTGCTGAATGCCCTCTGGAGAGGGGACCAAGCAGGCCATCAGCTCCTGGATATTGAAATCACAACTCCAGGTGCAGCTGGTGAGGAAAGTGGAGGGCTGCAGCAAGCAAAACAGAATTCTGCACAACAGAGCCCCTCTGCTCTATGATTATGACTTCAGATTTTCCAACCCTCCCTTCTCCTCCTGCCCTTCTCTTTCCTCCCCTGTTGCCATGCTGTTTGTGCTGGGTCTATTACTGGCTCTCACTTCTGGGGCTTTTTTCCCGTCCTACCTACATTTGCTCAAGACCAGGCATAATACCACGAGAAGGGGATATCTGCAATGCATATTCTGAGGATCATCTCCCACCCAGGCACAAAAGATCCACAGGATCCTTTCCATGCAAAAGGTGAAAATGTGCAGAGCTGTCTCTGTCCCTCTATCTCCACTGAGGGCTGGTTGTGGAAGCCCTGCCGGAATTTGGGGTGTTTTTCTCTGCCAGAAGGCAGCAGGCAACAGGCAAATCACTGTTATCTGTGTCTTCCTTTTTAGGGAGAGCTGTGTGTCTTTTTCATTTAGGTAATAACAGGCTTTTGGCAGCACCTCCAGTGCAAACCCAGGCTGCAGGTGAGCAGCAGGAGCAGAAGAGTTTGGCTGAGGTTTAACAGCTCATATTCCACTGATAATGGGGGGTTTTCCCAGAGCTCTGCCAAGGCAGGCTGAGTCTGTCCAGGGAGCAGGAGGGCAGGAAAGGCAGCATCAGGAAAAAAGGGGATTTGTTAAGGCAAGTTTGTGGAGAGGGATGAGCAAAGCCCAGAAGGTGGAAGGTACCATGGGAAAGAGAAGCCAGAGGCAGAGGTGAGGTGAAAGGATTAGAGCAGAGAGAAACTAAAGGAAGAGAATGGAAGATTCTGGAAAGCAGCATAAATTTGGACAAAGTTGGAAGGGTCAAAATTCCTGATGACGACAGAAAGTCCCCAAAGTAGTATTTCTGGAGGAAACAAAATGCTAGCTTTCTGCACAGTTTATGCCATATTGGGGGAAGGGTCAATTACAAGCTCAAAAAAATTTCTGACTTATGTGAGTTTTCACACAATTGCAGGGGTTTATATTTCTCTCCCTTTTATTTTCTCTCCCACATTGCAATAGAAGATAAATGAGAGAGCACACACACAAAAATACCCCAACAAACAGAAAAGCAAACAACCAAATCCAACAAAACCAAAAGCAAATATCCAAGCTCAAACTCAGCCATGCGTTGTTTGTTAATATATTCAGACTGTTTCAAGGTGTCTCTCCCCAACAAGTCAATTTTAAAACCTCAGTTTTTCCACCTCTCCAAAAAAGGATTGAACACAATTTTCCATGTTCACATTGCACATGTACCTCCCATGTGCTGCTGGATGGTTACACCTTTGTGACCTTTTTCCCCACTGGGAGGGGCAAACCCAAAGGTTTGCCTGTCTGTGACCCCCAAAGGAGGCTCTGACTTACCTGTGAATGTGATCCCAATCAGATGGGGCTTCACTGTCACTCAGAAGCTTGCTGACTAGCAATAAATATTCATAGAACTGATTAGATGTTAATTGCACAAATCACCCCCTCTTCAGCCAACTCCAGGAACCTTGCTGCCACCCACCATAGTTAAAGAGGCAGCAGAAAACGTCTCTTCTGTAGGTCCTTCATCTGGTACCTCAGATGGAGGAGGTTAAATGACTCACCTTGCCACGTCCCTTAACACAGCCACAGCAGCCCTTCCCCAGTTCTGTCCCAGGTGAAGGGCTGTGCTCTTGCAGGCGTAGCCCCCAGGGCTCAGGAGCCCTGTGGTTTCTGCAGACACCTCTGCAGTCTGTCCTGCCCCCCTCTCCCCACACACTGCTTGCTGTCCCACCCTGCAAGGACTGCCCTTCCCTGCTCCTCTGTTGTCTCTGTTCTTCCCACTCAGACAGTTTTTCCAGGTCCCTTCAGCAAGGTACACGAGCGAAGCATGCTGTGCTGGCAGGACATATGGTCCTCTCCATGCACAGGCTGTGCCTTTGAGGGCCCATATGCGATGGCCACCTTGCACCATCTCCACTGTCTCCCCGAAGTGTTGGACTGGTGTGCCTGGTGACACGACTCTCCGTCCCCGCGGAAGAGGACAGCTGTCGGACACGAGGTGCCCCTCGGTGGTGTGACACAGCGGCTGTGGCAGAGGTTGCAGGCTGCTCAAAGGGTGTTTGTACCTTGCATCTTCCGGATATTTGTGCTGGCCCTGCTCTGGAGCTGAGGTGGAAGCCCCGTTCTTGTCAGTGCCAGTCCTTCTTCACTGACGACCCACAGAGACCCAGACTCCTCCACCCTCCCTGACTCATTCCTGGCATCCCTCTGCCCCACCATGCAAACCCTCCTTGAACTTGGCCCAGTAGCACCAGAATTCAGCAGCAAACTGCTGTCTGTATATAGGCTCACACACATGGGAGTGTGATAACCTGGGACAGGCAACATTCATCTTCATTGCAGAGAGGCAGCAGGATTGGAAATGGCATGGCAAGATGAGACTGCTGCACGCCCCTGTCACAGGCACTTAGAGCAGAGACACTGCACATGTGACAGCAGTGACACTCCAAGAAATCCTGCTCAGGTCTCAACCTCTGTCTGCCTGGGCTTCCTCCAGCCCCCCAGGTGGGCCCTCTGCCAGGCTGGAGGCAGAAGTGATCCAGTGCAAGGTGCAGCAGAGAGGCCACGGCACCTTTGAGAGCTGTACTGCTTTCTACCTTTGTGCTCTGGCCTTTCTGTGTGAAATGCGTACTCAAAAAAATTTTAAGAAGGAAGAAGTCCCTCAATGGGTCCCCCACCCTCAGGTATCCAGCTGTTTTCCAACCACCAAACATAAGGGGTGGGAGACAGGAGGAACTGCTCCTGTTGGGCTCACAAATCTGACCATGCCATTCCAACCAGCTCCAGTATAGCAGGGCTGTGCCTCTTTCCATACAAATGACTCATCTTGGAGGGAGAAGACTGGCTCCCAGTCCTCTGAGGCCATTGCAATAGCCTTCCATTCCTATGGATCTATGGTACGTGCTGACAAAACTGTTGTCCTGTCTTGGTGTCAGTCCCTGCCTTTCTGTGGAGGGATGAGGTACAAGTGCTCACCCAGAGGGAGTTAAAAGGCTGGCAGTCCTGGTGCATATAACCCTGTTTAGCTGGCAGAAAAGAGCTCCTTGATTTTCCTGTTGTGCTGAAGGCTGTGTGACGCACAGCTGAGCTGTTTCACGCCTGACAGGAATAGTGTCTCAAATAGGTGCTCTCACCTTGCTACCAAACACCACTCCTGGCCAGCTTGCATGCAGAGTCTTGCCTCCATTTGTTCCTGAGCCCCCATCACCAAGAGCATTCACCCCCTGGCAAAGGACAGGTTCAGTGGATGTCCTTTGATCATTCTCAATCCATAATTCAGTCCAGTGTGCCTCCATTTGTACAAAGTCCTTTCCCTCCACCTCACAGAGCTTTTTCGTACCTAAGCTGTAGTGCATGAGGCTGCTGGCTCTCCTCACAGCTGCTCCGTCTCTGTTGCTGCAAACAGTTTCTAGAATGCCTTTTTAAAATGTATTAGCCTTCTAAAAAGGAGCTGATGAACAGGGGACAGGAGGACAGGAAGGAGTGGGGAGGAGGCAGGATGCAGCGATGTGGTCTATTCCACACATCTGCAGCATTGTTCTCCCAGCCCTTTATGAAAATAGATGGACATTTGTTATGAAAAAAAACGGCTGGGTGTGTGCAGGAATCCATAGGCAGGCAGGGAATAAGTGTCAGTCTTCTGTGTATGTGTGTCTGTGTGAGCCGCACACGCTGCCTATGAGAAAGAGAAATACCTCTACCATCCAGACAGCAATCTGTCAGACTGAGCACCTGAGGGCCTCTGTGTGTGCCTGTCTGTGTGTCTGTACCCGTGTGAGCTGCTGCAGCAAAAGGAAGGTGTGGTGGTGCCACCGTGGTTCCTCGTGGTGCCATTCGAGTTGCACAAGCCGTTCCTGTCAGAAATTTCCAAGGGCTCCAAGAGAGTCTGTCAAAGCACACAGACATGAGTGGGTGGTCAGTTTTAGAGACCTGTCCTGAGACACCCAGGCCAATACCAAACACATGGGTACTCAGCAGGCATGAGGTCAAGGACACCACTCAGAGAGAGCACTGCTGGTGGGCAACACCACGTACCACTGTGTTCGTGACGCTGAGGAGACTGGGGCATCCTGTAGCAACGGGTTTAGAAATGCCTTTTCTGTGCTGGAGCCAAGGAAAGGCAATGGAAACTCAAACTTACTGTCTGTCTCCCTACCTCAGCTTCCAGGAGAGACAAAACATGGTCCAACCCTTCCTGACTCTTGTGGTTAGTTTGATGGATGGAAATTACACAATGTCTCTGTGCATTGTTTTGCCTCTCTCAAGTTGTACTTCCCACCCTGTCCCCGCTAGGAGTAATTTTTCTCTGCAGTGTGTGGGTATCTAGGGGAAGAAGGGAAGAGAAAGGACAAATGCAGCCTGAAGAGAATTAGAAGGCTTGGGGATGAGGAGGAATGGGGAAGAGCTTGGATAGACCCTCCTGTCATAGGAATGATCCAGGTAAACTGTAGGGAGGGCTTCGCCTGGATTCCCTCACCCAACAGCGGATTTTGGGTAGAATAGAGACTCCAGACTACATTTTGATGGCTTTTGTCACACAGAGTATAAGCCTGAGAAGCACCTACAACAGACATTTCTCACCCCAGTCCTACGCTCTGGGGCATCTCTCACCAACCAGACGCATATTTGTATTTCTCTTATGTATATGGGAGACATTGCCAAGATAAGGGGCCATATTCTGACTTCTCTTCCACCTCTGGACACGAGCCTGCCTGCCTGCACTGAACCCAAAGCAGGAGTGAATGTGTGTGTAAGCACGCGTGCTCCAGAGCAGCGGGCAGCAAACTCACTCTGTATCACATCAGTAACAAAGAGATTCAGCGCAGGAGACATTTGCAGGCATGAGCAGAAGAAAACCTTCACGTTCCCTCTCCAGGGTGAGCGCGTGCTTCAACTCTGAGATACGCTCCCTGCCTCTTGAAATTAATTCAACGTTCCTGTGGCTTGGGCGAAAATAACCCGAATGAACAATGGGGCTGTGCTGGCCCTGCTGCAGATTGCCTGGTAGATACAGCCCTCTGCAGGAAGGAAAAAGCCAAGAGACTGCAGCAGTGCTCAGGCTGCTCTGCTGGGCACAGGAACATGATACTCTTATCTCACATTCTCCGACTTTGTCACGAAAATGATCACGTTACCCTGAGTTTGGGGCTTGTTTTAAACACTTTTATTTCTTTCTTTACACAAGAGACAAAATCCCCCAGACTCCAGATGATACCATTGTGTGAAGACGGGAATGAATGCCTCTGTGTGTGTGCTGGCGTGCGGGAGGCGTATGTACCTCCATTTATTCATGCCATCTGGCTGCAAAACTTTCAGATACAAAACCCAGGCCTCTGAGCTGCTCAAGGAACCAACCCTTCTTGGGGAGCCATCAGCCAGAAGGGGAGCTAGTGTTTGGGTTTCTTCCCTAAGGAAATCTGTCGTGGTCCACGAGTCTCAAAAAAGAGAGACAAAACAGCCAGAGCTGCTTCCCTGGTCTGACAGCACCTCTAAGCTCAGTTAGCCCTTATGTTGAATAGGAATCCAGTATCTTTAACTTTTTAAAATCTATGACTCAGTCACAGAGAGGGGACTTCACAGGATTACAGCCCTCACTTTAGGAAGGGGGAGAGAGGGATTTCTTCTGAACTGAGGGCTTCGTATCTTACCTTGACCTATGGTTTCACAGTGAATTTCTAAATATCGGTGGCCTCCACCCCACAGCCACTACACATCTGTGCATGGAAGAGAAACCACTGGGGCCTTCCTGCTCTGCAACTGCCTGGACCGTGCTCAGCTGCTCCAAGAGAATCTACATGGTCCCTCACAGAAAAATACCCTGGCCTGGTATGACGACAGGAGGGGCTGGAGACACGGTGCAGACATTCCTGTCTCCTCTCAGATCCTGTCCCACATGTCTGGGGCTACCTGGGAGAACCCAAAGGCCAGTTGCTGTTGAGCCTTTATGTTCAGACATGGGCAACCCCATGCCCACAGTTCTGACAGTCCTCAGTGGATCGCACCCTGCGCCTCTGCCTTCAGTTTGGAAAGGGAAGAAGCAGAGAGGGCAAGCTGTCCTGTCAGGCATCTGCCTGCCAAGTGGGAGGCAGAGGGAACCAAAGCTCCCAACCTTCTTCACTGGAGGAGCCCAGCATGAGAGGGAAGCTGTCCAACAACCTACACCTTCCTGATGCCAGTGACCAGGTCACGGTTCAGTTTTTGCTGGCAATCTTTTTCTTACGGGCAGAGACCAGATCATAGAAAGGATCCTGTGTGATGCTGGTCCTGGAAATAAGAGGAAATGGGAGCAAAAGTGAGAGATTTAATGATGGACAGCAACACAGACAACCTAACCGAACTTGCACAGAGACACCACTTATCAAAATGTAGGACTGGAGATCTGCAGACTCACAGCAGAGAATTTAGCTGTGGCTAGAGATTCTCCAGAAAGGACTTTGAAACTCTTTAAAGTCAAGGAGTACTATAGCTGTTAGACTGCAGACATTTCTTTCCACCCCTCTCTTCAAGCTCTGATAGCCAAATAAATTCTGTGACCATTTGTCCCTGGGGCTGAAAAAAGTCAACTCGGGCCTCAAGTTCTCCTCACCGTATTGCCTCAATCCACTCATCACGCTCTGCTGGAGTGGCTGCTGAGATCTTGTAGGACTGATGCTTGCCTTCAACCACCTTCCCATCCCCATCTGTTTTGCAGGCTTTGATTTTCTGCCCTTTGCAGTTGGGATTGAAGAGTTCAAAGCAGTTCTGTCAGAAATTAAATGAAATGGAGCAGTAGGATAAGACAGGGAGGGGACCAAGGAGACTGCTGCCTCCAGCCATGGGTGATAGGCTCAGAGAGCTTCCAACGGGGAAGAGTCTGTCTCCGAAATGCAACAGACCCCATCCTTCCCCACCCCAAGAACTTCCCTATGAGATAGATGACCTTCCTTCCTAGGTAAATACACCCGTCTTGTGAAGGATTGGACACTGTAACAGGCTTTATGGAGAGATGGAGCATCAGCACTTATCAAAACACACCTTCTGGGGTCTGTCACTCCACCCCACTCACGAAAATCCCTCCCCCTTTGAAGCAGATGCAACATCCCCTTTTCTGCCTGCTACCACACAGATAGAAGGCACTTTTCCCAGAGCCATGACACATCGAAGAGTGGGTATCCACGACAGACACACAGAACAAATGTGTCACTTCCTGGGCAAGTTCCCTAACACCAACAGTTCTGTTTGGTCTACTACATGTGCTGTAACTCATTACGGAGAGCCCCGAGGAGAGAAATTAAACCCACACCTCCTGGTGCAAAGTAAGTAGGAAGTCAGCTGTGTGCATTCATCTCTGCCCCCCTACGCACATGTACACATGTGAAAACATACAATACAGTCAGCCAAAGGACGGCTCTCTACTCACACCAAAACCATACATTAAAAATAGAGTTGTGTTTAGATGGAGAAACAAGGCAGTTTGGAATGGCACTTTCCCTCTGAGAAGCAAGCAGAGTGGGAGTAATTTGTGGGCATCTTCTCCTTCCTCCAACCATCTGATAGCCTGTGTTGGCACAGTGCCAAGCAGTGGAGACTTACTGGCTTTTTGGGGTCATCCACCTTCCGGACTGATAGGTTCTCCAAGGGGATAATGCCCAGAGGCTCTTTGTCCTGAAGGCAAGGAAACACGAATTAACACCCAACATGCTCCCCAAATCTATGCCACTGTTTAGAACCTCTCTGAGTTCCCCTGTGTGGGCCTTTGTGGAGGTGGCAAGGGCAGGGTATGGCTGGGGAGACCCCTTCCATGGACACAATGGGGAGTTTAGTCAACAGGAGTGCACAGCTGCAGTGTCCAGCCTCTCTCCTCCTCCAGACCGGAGGCAAGGAAACAGCACAGGAGAGAGTGGAGTTGCGAGTTCAGTCGAGGAGCACAGGGCAAAATGGGGAAACTTGCCCCCTACCCTCTGCTCCTCCCTGGCCCCACAGAGGCTCATAACCACCCAGGACAGTTTCCCAGCCATGAGTTAAGCCTTTACCGTGGTATATTCAAAGTAATACAGGCAGTTATCGGTCAGAATGAACCAACGGCGTTTCCACGTTTTCACACGTCCTCCTAAAGGCAGGGAGGTTCAAAAGCCATTAGTCACACATTTTTCTGTCCTTCCCCCAAGCACCAGACATGCACACAGGCACACCCTCCCAGCTCTCCCTGTAGGTGAGCCCCAAGGAGACATCCCGGTACCACTGACATGATGCCGTGTGATGGACACTCACACACGGAGCCAGTTTTGCTCTGATGGGGCTGGGAATGGGGAGGGATATGTTTTTGACTCCGTTTTTGAGCAGACAGAGCCTGCGGGAGCCGGGATGAGGGAGCAGGCAGCTAGTTTCAACAGCAGGTGTCAGCCTCAGCCCACCGCAGCAGACAGGAGCGAAGGACAGCGGAGATGATGGTAGGGTCCCGGGGGAGATCTGTGGTGGGAGGCAGGCAAACGGGGAGGTCAGAGGAGCTGGGGGAGTCCTCCTCCTCACCTAGTTTCAGCAGCCAGCCTTCACGGTTAGGGTTGAAGAAAGTGTGGGTGAGGTCATTGCCATCATCCTCTGGTATGGTGAACGGCTCGTTCTTTATGCTCTCAAACAGATTCTGCCCCAGAGCATTGGTGGGGAAGGAGAGAGAGAGAGAAGGAGAGAGAGAGGGAGGAAGAAAGATTGATTTCTGACAAAGCTGGTTCACAACTATCCTAGGTCCATCTGGTCCATCACTATTTTTACAAGGGAAGCTGGGTGAAGGGCAGGGGGAGCACACAGTGAGCACTGGGGGTAAAACAGTTCCTCAGTCTGCACCTCACAGGGTCTCTAGGCGGGGTCAGCAGCTCTTTTCTGCATCTCTTGTCATAAAAAGAGTCTCAGTTTGGAAAATCACAGACACAAAATGGTGCTCCCATAGCAAGACAGGCTTCAGTGACCAAACCCAGCCTGTCACAAGTGCTGCTGTGGGTAGTATTAAGGCACTAGGATGGGACTGAGCACTGCAGAGATGCAGCCCCATTTAGCCCTGAGTTGGTGGTGCTAAACACTGCCGGGAAGTGGAATGTAAGACCAGCACGTAGAGCTACGTGGCCACAAGGAGGCACATTTTACAGAGCCAAAGCTTTGGCACTGAGGGGCACAAAGGGTGGCATCCATAACAGCAGAGTGACAGGGAGGCAGGTTACTGGCTTTCAAAAGATACTGAAATGCTGCTCACATCATTGTATTTGCCATCATTTATTACACAAATCCTAAGCCAAGGGGGGAAAAAAGATCCTACAGGCTCCTGCAACTTTCCTCAAATTGCCTGCAAGAAATGACACTCTGGAGAAAGGTCTAAAGCCTCTACCCTGAGGGGATGCTGCTCAGCAAACCCAGGTGTGGGACGTAGGCAGCCTCTTTGACACAAGACAGCAGTTACTCTGCCCAGGCTGGCTGGGTGAAGCCAGGCACGCCTAGCCACGCTGCCCACCTCTACCCTGCCTCACAGGGCAGGGCCCACGCCTGCTGACCCTTTGGGAAAAAGCCAGCTGCAGCTCTGCTAATGGATGCATCCCCTATCTCTGCATCTTTGCTTCTCAGCTAATGGATGCATCCCCTATCTCTGCATCTTTGCTTCTCAGTGGGCCCCAGGGGAGGAGAAAATGAGAATTCTTACCTTTAAAAGCTCTTCTGGCAGGTCCCCTCCACCATCAATGCCTCTGTTGATGGACACAAACCTTTCAAAGTGGGGTTTGTCTTTCACATTGGGGTTGTGCAGGCTGGTGTTAAGCATGATGATAGAGAAGGAGAGTACATAACAGGTATCTAGCAATGAGAAAGAAAATCACGATGGGTGGCACTTCTCTTAGAGGGCAGATCAATCCACACCTAAGGTGGCTTGGTTTCTAGTCACTGAAGAAGGGAGTCATCCTCTCATTTGTAGGAGAAGAAGGGAGATGTTCCCTCTGCTAGGAGAGAGAGGGACAGAGTTGATCTCCTGTGATGGAGGCGATTCCATGCCCTCAGGATAATGGGGCAAGTTGGGCAGATGAAGTCTAACGACAGCTCTGCCAGCAGGAAAGTTTCTGCAGACCCACATCTGTCAGTGCTGTCCTTGCTGTGATGAGGTAATACCTCATGTGAGGCTGGGAGCCCTTCTCCAGTCTCTTGCCCATTGGGAGGGCCTGGAGCACAGTAGCAAAAGGAGGACTGAAGATGCTCAGTTTCTTGGAAAGCTTCACAGGAACTGGGCTGCCTTCTTTAGCTCAAGGGGAAGCACACTTCCAAGTGATGCTGCCTGTGCTTTGTGAATGGAAAAGGAATGCTCCTCTCCCTAGCAAACAGCATAGCTCAGCTTTACAGACCTTCTCCCCACAAGTACCTGTGGACTGGAACACTCCTGGGTTACACTTGCAGTACCAGTTGGCAAAGGCCTCCATCATCCGGTCAATCTTCTGCGCCTCCCCAGGCAGCCGGAAGCTCCAGAGGAACTGTCTGTCAGGAGCAGAGTGCCAGAGAGTTAGAATGGGCCCAAGGGACATCGAGGCCTCCTCTCAACCTACGCAACACCATGAAAATAAGAGAAGTCATCCCATCACACTGGGGAGACAACACAGTGCATGGAGCAGGAGCTCTGCTCCTCTCTACAAATTGCATGGATACATCAGCCTCAAACACCCCAAATGTGGAAAGTAGAACTAAGCCTCCCAGAAATCACAGCTCTGCTTCCCTAATGAGAGCCCTGCAAGGCAGAAGAGACCTCAGGAGAAAGAGTCCTGCCAGGAGGTGGCCTGTAATAAAACAAGGTGCCCTAAAACAGGGTCACTTTATTATTGATGTAACGGGCACTGAGGACAGACATGTTTCCTGCTGCAAAAAATAACTTTTTCCATCCCCCAGACAGTGAAGCCACAGTGACCCACTTTTCTGCACGTGGCCAGTCCAATCAACGGGCCATGAAAGTGTTTCCCACCCCTGCCAAGAAGTTGTTGATGCCTCACAGAGCAACAGCCCTGGAACCAACACACACAGCCGGGCCTTGGGAAGCTCCCATTTCAGCCCAAGAGGGCTTCCCGACCTTCCTGGGTGGCAAGACCCAGTGGCTGAGCAGGTTCCAGCACTGTCCCCTGCACCCAGCACACTCACTCACCTCAGCGCCTGCACTAGGTTGAGGTTGGCAAACTGGTGACATGCCACAAAGGCCTGGAGGATCTGAATGTTTGTGGGGTCCCTGGGAGAGGACAGAAGGAAAAGGTCAGAAGAGAGCTTTGACCCTGCTCGGTTTGGATGTCCCTTGGTGTGACAACAGGCACCTGGCTCCATCTCAGTCTCACTTCCCCTCTGACCAGAAGGAGCCAAGGTGCACACTCCAGTCTGGGAAGACCGATCCCAATACCAGCAGGAAGAAAGGTAGCCCGTACGGCCAGCCTTAGTCACACTCCAAAGACCCTCCCAAGGGTGTCCTGCCCACCCAGCCCATTGTGATTGGAGATACGTTGAGTCTTGGCACCTGGCTGAGGTCTGCCACAGGTCATCCAAAACGGGAGTTCAGAGGGGCCAGGAAGGACAGGGCCCCTCCGAGGGGTCTCCTCATCCTGGGTTGCTCACCTTCCACCTAGGTAATCCCCAATGGCTGTCTTGTTGAGGCCTTCACCCTTGTGGAGGAATCTGGCGATCTCCTGCAGGTCTGAGGACAATACCTGGTGCTCGATCAGGTACTGGATCCCCTGGGAAGGAGAAGCAGGACAGGGAAGTAAAACAGCTCTGTGGTCTAATGAGAAAGTAGGATCCCAACACTCTGATATCAGCCTTCCTTAGCTGTGATGGACTTGCCTCCTCTGTTACTCCCCAGCCCCTTCATGGGAGACCACAGCCATGTTCTGATCTTTATTCAATCCTTCTTCATCCACTATGGGTTGTCAGTCCCATTTTCATTTCATCCCTAGATTTGGCTAAATGTTTCACTGGGATGGAAACTCAAACAAACAAAATAGGGCAATGTAGATTAAAAGTCAAAAAGGAAAAGTCAAAATAATTAATTTTCATATTTTCAATCAAAATGTCTTAGTGTTCTGTTCCTAAATGTCTTTTTTTTCTAAATTAACTTAACTTAAAAGAAAAATTGTTAGTTTAAAAGAAGGCATAATAAAATAACGTACTCAGACAAAAATATGGGCTTGAGACAGCTTGAAACAACTTTTTCCTATATTTTTCTTCTGTGCCACAGAACAGAGAAGCCTGCAATGTTTTCGGCTCTGTCCCTCCAAGACAATGAGGATGGAATATGCTTTTTAAGGAATATAGAGGGTGTGAGTTGGGCTGTGCAAAGAGTCAATATCCTATTTTAGAGAGAATTTCATGATTTTCAAAGCCAGAGAAAAAGCTGAGGCTTTTTTTCAAAAGATTTCTTGACAATATCTAACAATTCTGCAGTTCTTCAGACCACACTGCAATTGCCCTTGCAATATACTATAAAGGAATGAAAATTGTTTTAGATCCATCAAAATGTTCTACTTCAACAGAATCATTTCACTTTCCCTTACAATATATGAAACTATTTTTAAAATGCCCCAAAGAAAAAGCAGTTCTAAAAGAAGAAATTGAAATTTTTGTGATATTTTTTCCACTCTATTTTCCTTTCTTTCTCCCCAGATGGATTTTTAGTAAGATCAATTTAATTTTGAAAGGGATTGCAGTGATGGTGGGGCCCCATTTTCCAGAAGAAAATGCTTCTCCCCAAAGGTTTTTATCAGCCAGATTCCTAATGCTTACCTCCACTAGCCTCAGGAACTTTCCATGGGATCTTGGAGATAGGAACTCATTTTTAAGTATCAGCATTGCATGGATGGAGTGTAACCTTAGAAAGGAGGGGCAAAGAAATTTCCTTGCATTGCAGCACCTCCCATTCTATGGCATGGAGCAAGAGGGAGGCAACGATCAGAGATCTGCATTATACAGGCACACAGTACATAACATTTTGACCACTCTGACTGGTATTGAACTCATAAAGCTAAACTGGTTAGGGGTTAGAACTAGTTTGGGTATTCCTGCACAGCGTGGCACAGTGCCACAGAGAGAAATGCCTCGGGGGCTTTGAACCAAGGTCAGACAGAAAGGCAAAATAAAACCTACTCTCACGTAGGCTGTAAGTACGGATATCACTGCTCTGGACAGCTCCCACTGGCAGAAGGATGTCCAGGGGACTGCCAAGCACTCCAGCTGGGGTGTGGACACTGGGGAAGGCATCTTGACGCTCTCAGCAGGGTACAGAGGAGGCATGAAAAGCTGTCACGAAGAGCAGCAGCCACCCGAGGTGTTAGCTGTGGTGGTTAGCTGATGATCAGCTATCGTTTGATCGCAGCGTGTGGTTTCCCTTGAACAGCTCAAAAAGTGCTCCACCAGTCAGGAGGAAGAAAGAGGGAACTGTCTTTCTCACATCTTCTCTACTTAATCATGATGGCTGTAGAGCTTTCTGCAGAGGGCTGAAGGCTATGGAGTCTTGACATCACTGGTCAGAGCCCCAGAAAGTAGAAAAGCTCTGTTTACTCCACAGTTCAACCGAAACCAAAACTGTTTCCAAAATGACAGAGGCAGCTTGTCCTCTTCTGTTCTGAATGAGCCAAGGAACCTGACACACTCTCAAAACTTCTCACCTTCTTCTTAGTTCATCCTCCCCTATCACATTATAGCAAACACCATGCCTCTCACAGTCAAGAAGGGCTGTGCTGAAGGAAACCTGGCTCTCATGGCATGCTGGCAGTTTTAAACCATCCTCCCTTACTTCTCTTAGGTTTGGGTGGAATTGTATGGCGTGGCCTCTAAGCACATGACGGGGGAGGCAACACAGCTTGATCACATCAGATGACCTCACTCAGGGGCAGGGTGGAGGCTGCTCCTAACGGGGGCCTCAGTGTGGTGGGAACCCATCCCCAGAGCCCCCCGCCACAGTTCCTTTGATATCTGCAACTGGAACAGCAGCCAGCAGAGGCTCTTCCTCCCAGCTTTAGCCTCATAGGTGGAATGAACAAATCCTACCTTTTCAGGATCCATGTTGAATTTCTTCCGGCCCAGGGACAGAATTTTATCCCTCTGTAACAGCTTGCTGCAAACACAAAAAAGAAGGAAAAGTCAAACTTAGAATAAAGGACCATGTCATTTCACTCACAAGGTAACTTAGATATCTCAAGGACAGGTGTTTGACCATCCAGGAATAAAAAGAAATCTAAGAGGAGAGAAGGATATTCCTGGCCTCATTTCCCTGTCCTTGTTGTGAACCAAATCCCAGCAATATTTTTCTTTTCTCAACTTCAGAAGAGAGACTCTGTAAGCAAAGGAATACTCATCTTATTCCACTTGCCTGTTCTGCTCTCCAGGATTATTGTCTGCTTCTTGCTTCTCCTCTGCATGTTGGAAACACTCGATCTCTGCAATCACCTCAGCAATCTCTTCCTTCAGCTTCTGCAAAAGAAGTATCAGGAAGATGAAGGCAGTGGAGAGGAAAACAGCAGACACACAGAGCATGTCCTACCCATGTCTGTTGTCACTCAAGACTGGAAAAATCAACCATAATCAGTATGGTGACTGTCAGAGAACCCACCCCACTGCTGATTTCAGTTCCTCAAACAATGTCAGATGCAAGAATCCTTCCCTTGTGCCCATTTCTTCTGAGCTTTTACTTTGCATAGTGCTGCTACACATCCAAGAAAGGAGAAGTGGAACTGGTAACTGTGAGATCAATATGACCTGAAGTGACTGTGTTGTGAAACACAGAGCTTTTAATGCACCTGTCATTTAAATACCATTGAGCAGATACCTCTCTTCAGGTGGTGAAAAAAGAGAGGAGGAGTAAAAGTACAGTAATTACTGCCAGATTTTTAAAAATCAATTGTGAAATTCACTTTCCTTTAGGCCCATGACAGACCATGGCCGCCTTGGCTGGATATTCTGTGTTACCAAGGAAATTAAGGTGTCTATATCTCCTTGCTTCCATCCTGCAGTTACATTCCACCTGAAAGCCAAAGTGCATCACAGCTCTCCTCCAGGAATCACCCAAATTCTTCCCCATACAAACCAGAACAGGCAGGGGAAGAAGGGTTATTTTATGACAGATCCCTTCTCATCAAAGAATGAGGATGTGGATGGAGTATATAATCAGACAGAGAAACTGAATTTCTGCAATATCCCATAACTTAAAAGAGCTTCTGGGTTTCAGCTTTGCTCTGGCCACCTTCTGTTGTGCTCCACTGGTCCCCAGAGCTGCGAGTGTTCCTTACTAACTTTTAGGTGTTGCACAAATGTAACAGAGCCATGATCTCAGATCATGAATTTCAAATGATTCCCAATTTTGTTATTTTATTCACTCCTGTCTTTTTGCAGTGTTACTGGCAAGCCAAGACCCATTCTCTTTTCTCCTCCTTCCCCCTTCCCCCAGATATGCCCCCAAAGTCTTTGTGTTTAAGGGTATTGATAGATACATTCTGAAAAAAATCCCCTGGGGAAAATGTCTCTTGTTCTAAGGTACTCTTCTCTCTTAAACTCACTCTGCCCCATTGAACAATGCGTACCCCATTGCTTAATGGCTTTGGGTTTTAAAGCATGGGTTTGTGCAGTCTAGCAACCTTTCTCTGTCCTCAGTGGGCAAAAAAAATGTATTCCTGTTCAAGTGTCCTGCCTCTTACAGTGGCCGTCGCCTGCTCTGAAAATTGACAAGAGAAGAACCACACAAAAGCAAATCACAGGCACATAGATTCATAAGCTGTTTTGCAAGAGGGGACAAGAGACCATTCTGGTTTGTAGCAGAGAGAGGAGGTCTGGAAGCCTGAGAAGTAATATGTAGTTTGGCTTAATCCTTTACTCTATGCCAGGAAATATTGCAGCTATTCCCTAGGCATCTGGACAGCTTCACGTTGTGGGAAAATCCATCCAAGTCCAATGATTCAGTGCAATAAGCTCTCTCAAATGGGAAACCACATTTCATGGTGGAGGTAGAATGGAACAGAAAGGGCACAGCACCATGCAGGACTGTGCTGCAGTCTTAGTGACTGATTTTGAAGCTGTTATTTTCAGACATTTTAGGAGCCACTGGAGAAATGGTTGGGTGTGCTAAAAGAAAAGAAGAAAAGCAAGTTCAACCACAGAAACCTGTGTGGAAGGTCCTGCCAGGAGACCTCTTCAAAGAGACAGGATCCTTCCTGGAGGACTTTTTAGAGGTCCACAAAGCAAACAAAAGTTTGATAAACACGGGGGATGCTGCAGGTAACTAGGACTGATACGTCAGTAGCAGGTAATCAGTAATTAAAAAGAATCATAAATGTTGAGCCAGATGCCTGCCAGTACGACTTACTGAAGACATTTCTTTAATCCCAAATATGCAATCCCACCCAGCTCATCCCTGAGCATAACCTGACCAGCCTTTCTCAACTATCCCATCAGTGCAGCTGACTATTCCTGCAACAGAGAGTACCACAGGCTGGATGTACCCTGGTGGAAAATAGGCCAGGGCAGCCTGAAGTTTAAAACAGAAGTTGGATCATGACAGAGAAAATGTCTCCTGTGCAAGAGCACTTCTGCATGGCCTGGACTGTTACGCGAAGATGCTCCTTGGTGAAGACGGATTTGGGAAGGCTAGGCAGGCACGAGGGACAGGATGGTCCTTACCTTAATGTCATCCAAAAGCTCCTGTTTATGCTTCCTGATTGTCTCTATTTCAGCCTCTTCAGCCCCACTCAAGTCAGTTGACTCTGGAAGAATAAAGATGTCTGTGAAAACACTACTGGGGCCAACATAAACATGGAAAAAGCTGTCCCAACCTCTCAGCACTTACCCTTTCCTAGGGTCATGCCACAGCAACTCTGATTTCTGTGTTTCAGCATCTATGCTCTCTGCTGTTGCAACCACCTCACCTTTGCCTTGCAAATGGTTCTCAGTCCAGAGTGTGCAGCACAGACCATGCCCCGCTCTTTGCAGCCAGAGGCTGTGCACAGCCCTCTCAGCTGACCCTGCACACACCCACTCAGCCAATTCTGCTCACCCTGAGCAGGGTGAATAAGTCTCACCAAATGCTCTCTGGTGGTTTTTATGTCAGTCATCTTTAGGTACTGAAAATCTGACACCTAAACACTTCATCTACATCCAAACCTCCCAAGAAAACCACTGGCTTCATGAGTTGATCTGCCATAGCTAGAGTCAGAAATGGCTTAAGAGAGAAAATTGAGGTTTTTCAAGTGTGAGGGCAGGATGTGGGGGATGAAAGCCTTGCTGAGGAAGGAATGTCTTTGGGAGGCTGCTGTTCTGTGGACAGCAGAAAACGCAGAAATATGACTAGGCTTCCTTGTAATGTACAGGAACTTAAACAAATAGCAGCAAAGCCAAGGCAAGCCACAATATGATTCATAAGAGACCTAAAAAAATTGGGGTGACAGCATTGCAGCTAAATATAATCCAGGTGAAACATAGCCTCTTCAGCAAGGAGAATGAGAAGGCTGCAGTCCTAGAGAGGAGACAAAGCAGGTGAGGCCCCAGGAAAAAAGCAGAGCTCACAAAAGGCTGAGAGCACTGGAGGTCACTGCTGAACTTGAAGACAGGGTCCTTGCTGTACCTAAACACTGCGAGATAAAGCCTCCGCAGGAAGCCAGGTCAAGTCACTGGATGCCCTGATCCACTTTTGTCATAAAACAAAATCCCCTGGGCCTCCCGTCTTCCCAGAAAAAGGGGAAGTAGCACCAGTTGCATTGGAAATTCTTTTAGTGTGGATCTCACATGCAAAACAACTGCTATAAATATGAGTGGAAGGAAAAAAAGGGAAGGAAGCAGCCACGACAGGCAGAAGGAAAAGCGACAAGAGCAATCATCTGAGTACGCTTCTTTCCTGTCATGGCCACAACAGCTCAGAAAGATCTGCCTTTCCCAATCCTAATCTCTCCCCCATCCTCCTGGCTGGTTGGGTTTCCGTGTGCTAAGTATGTTCCTGTTCCTTTTCTCAGACTGCAGCCTCTCTCCCGTCACTCTTCCTGCTGGTTTCAGCATCGCATTCCCTGGGGAGAGGCTGCTGAGTCTGTGGGAGTAAAGCACTGGACAAGGAGCCAGCAGGAAGTCAGGCTGGAAAGGACCCACGTGCCCTCCCAGCCCTGCAAGCAGCCCTTGTGAAGAGCTGCAAGAAGCTGACTGATTGCTGAAGGCAGTCAAGAGGGAAGGAAAACCTGTGGCATTCAGAAGCTCATGACGGCCAAATCTGTAGTGAGGGGAAAACCAAAGCAGGCAGGCAGGTTAGTAAACAAAAGATAAACAAACGAAAAGAAACCACAAAGAAAACCAACCAAAACCATCCAGTGGCTCTGCTACTTGCTATGTGGGTTGCTGACTTGCCTTTGAATGTCAGCCCTGAGCCTCTGACCAGCGCCCAGGTCCTTCAGCTTAATTTGTGTATCCTGCAGCTGCGGTGTCTGCAGGCGATGAGGCCATCCTCTCAGTCTCTCCAGCTCTGTCTCTCTCATTCCTGTCAGGGCTTGTAATTGGGGAGTCACTGGGGTGATTCCTTGACAAATTACCACTAAGACCTTTTGCCCTGTATGTCTTCCCACAAAAGCACTGTAGGAGGACAACCCTGAGAAACCTTGCCTTCCCCCACCCCATCAGCAAACTCTGTGGTGTGGCTGGTTGCTTTGCTTCAGTTGTTCTGTGTCTACTAAAGCAGCCTAAAGCACCTCAAAGAGTCACGAGGCTCCCAGCGGATGCCATCTCACCCACACGACCCCCAACAAGACCTGTCCAGTTGTCAGAATGAGAAAAGTGTGGGAAGGACTGTGTGTGGGGGGAGGACAGGGGAGAAAAAGAATGAGTCATGGAGAAGGGGAAGGAATCAAGGGGTAAAAAAGCAGGAAGGGGTGACTTAGTTTGGAAAAAATGGATGGATCAAACTTTCAGGGCAATTTAGACTGAGCTGCAGAGAGAGTCCTTGTTGGGTTTCCTATACAGCTTAAGTCCTTGACTGCTTTGGAAAATCATTCTGAGGTCCATGCCTGCACATTACTCCGCTTCCCTAACAGGAGTCCCGATGCTCTGCTCTGCCCTTTGGAGGCCATTCATCAATGCTACTGCACACTTTGGGGTCTGCACTTGGGGGAAGTGAATGCAAAAGGCTTGTTTGGGGAACCACCTGCAGAAAGGCAGGGAAGGCAGCAGAGGCAGCTGGGCAAGCAGCAGGTGAGATAAAAGAGCTGCTTTGCTTTTCCTTCCCTCTCTCTCCATGCTGAGAACAAGCTGAGATGACGGGAGAGGGACTCTCAGAGGGAAGCACTGCCTGGTTCAAGAGGCAGAGGGAATCCAGCCCTGTAGCGAGGGATTGAGGAATGGCTTCAGCCTTGTCAAAGTCCTCAGCACCACCTCAGTTCCACTTCCCTCTAGGAGTAGGTCAGCACACAGATGAAGCATAGCCCTGGTCAGGGTTCTCTGCACAGGGGGAAATTTCACCCTGATGAAGAACACACCATGGAAACACCCGCGGATTTCAGAAGGATGCTGTCAGCCCAGCCAACACTGAAGTTTTCCAGTTCGGACACACATAAAAGGGCTAGTACCCTCTTGAGAGAGGACATTAGGTGTTTGCTTGGCATTTATTTTAAGTGAGCAAGTGTTGAAAGGAAAGTGCATCAGCATCACATTTGTGGGTCTTACACCTGCTCCTGAGGTTGTTTCCCCACTCTCAGGGCAGACCCAGACAGAAAGAGCTGCCAGTTCCTCACGAACTGACCAGGATTGTATTTTCAGAGCTGTCACTCAAAACAGTACACAGACTTCAGTTCCAGTTGTGGGGACTTATGCCTTCAGCCTTCCCCGTCTAAAGGGCACGTCGGAGTTACCCAAACATCTGGGTACTTGGGTGGCCAGCAGAGAGTTCTGTGCATGCTGGTTTCACTTCCCACTGCAAAGGGCTGTGCTGAACCACCAGGTGCTAACTGAGGCTTTCAGTCCCATGGAAAATTACAGGAATAGGGAGATGGCTTTTGAAGCACAGAGGTAAGTGGGAAGTGACCAGCCAGGAGAGCTGGAAGGATGGACTGCAGAAGCAGCAGGGGAAGGTTATGAAGAACAGACTGTATCTGTAGCACTGCTGCAGACCATCCATGTGTTACACACCCACGGTATGACAGCAAAGGCTTATCAGGCCCATCTGCAAGGCAACGGAGGGCTCTGAGTGTAGCTGCTAAAGGGTTTGGACACCTCCACCCATGGCAGCACAAAAGCAGAGCAGCCTGATGGGCAGCTTCTGCCTGAAGGAGGCTCTCTGGTAGAAAAACTTCACCTGAATTTCCTTTTCTATTTTGATATGGCTGCTGTGTCATCTCCAGTACAGACCACCACCACCTCCACAGCCAGGTACCAGTCTAGTAGCAGGGAGATGACAGAAAGCCTTCCAGCTCCTCAGTTCCCTCCAGCCATATGTGTCTCCCTCCTGCAGCCACTCCACAGTTCTCTGCCAGCTTGTGTCAGAAGAAATTCAGCATAAATCCCAACATCCATAATTTGTACATCAGCTATGGGGGAAAAGGTGGGAAGAAGAATTTATGTTGTCTCCTGGTCCCCTTATCCCATGTGACAACTTACATCCATCCTTCAGGATAGCTTCCAGTGACTTTTGACTACGGCTCTGACCCCACACATCCTAGCACAGGACATCACAGTACCAGTCTGCTCTCCCATGTTCCACACGTCCAGCTCAAGGGCTTGGCACACCAGCTCTGTGGCCTCACCCAGACAGTCCTGAGAGGGTTCTGAAGGAAGCTGGAAGAGGACACACACTGCAGGGAGAGCAGCCTCCCCAAGGCATCAAGTCTTACCTGCAAACAGATGTGCACCTAACAGGACCATCGCACCTCCAGGTGGGAGTGGCCCCAGGGAAAGGTGCACATACACTTCTGACCTTCAGCACAATCATGCCACAACTGAGCAATTCCAACTGCTTTCAGTACTCTTAAACCTTGCTGGAAAACTGTTTCTGGTGGCAGCCTTGGCTCCCAAGGGAGTTCACCATCAAACAAACCCACTTTCTCACCCAGCTGTGGAACGATAGGATGGGATTGAGCAAAAACATCAGTCAGAGCCAGCACATCTCTCCAGGCATTGCCTGTCTCCAGGCTCTGCCTCTACCCAGAACTGAGCAAACCCACACTGTGCCTGAATAGGGTTTCATTGTGCTATTGCAGTGTATATACTTTCTTGAAAGTAGACTTCCTTGAATGTGTAACTTTCAAGACATAATTAGTAACATATAACTTGAGTGAATGACTATGTCAGACCTTCAGTTAGGAGACACCCAGTTTCTGTTGAAGGCACACCCCAAAATAAATAGCAAAATATGAGTTATCCCTCCTTCTGCCCAGTTTGTCCTGCAGAAGCTTTGTCCACAGTTGCTTTCATGTAGTGAGGGCTGGGTGATGAGAAGAGACCCATTTTCACCAACAGTCAACACCAGTCAGACAGATGGTGGTAAGAACTTAGCTCCTATAGTACCACCAATTTCCCCAGCAAGCAAGGCTGGTATGTGGCTAGAGCATGCCCTTTCCTTGGCTACACACCTCAGAGCTAAAAAGTGCACAACAGTTGTCGAAACTGGGCACTGCTTTTTGCTTTCACTCTGTGCTCCATATCCCATACACAAAAGCCCGAGGGGACAGAGTCAGAAAGAGAAGAGACATTGCAAGGTCATCCTTTTTCTTCCTGGCCTTTGTTCAGCCTGTTCCCATTCAGCTCTCCCTCTTTGCTGGCTTTGCACAGACACACACTCAGAGCTTCCTCATCCAGAAGCTGGAAATACTCAGGCTGGTGATGTGCCTTTCCTTGCTGAAAGGAAGCACACCTTACCCACAACTTGTCAAAGCAGGAAATAAAACTTAAGATCTCTCTCAGTTCCTCAGATATGGCTTATTTCTCCTCACCCACATGTCCACTGAGATTATTTCGGGCAGGCCCACCTGTAGATCACCTGGAGTTTGTAGTGCCCTATTACAGTGGTTTACCTGTAACATGGACACAAGCATGAGAGGCCCCAGTACCAAAAGCCTTGCAAGGGCATTACACTGGGGTACCCGACTGCATGAGAGGCTCCGCAAAGGCAAACCAGCTCCTGGGATCTGTAGGGAAACACCACTGAGGAGCTTGCCAGAGTTGCCTGAAGAGAAGCCAAAGCCTACGAGTGCTCACCCCAGGTGTCACATACACCATTGACATTGAGAAGTCGGTTCCCAGCTCAGCCCAGCATCGCCGGCCCAAGGAGTCAGAGCAGTAACACTGTCAAGCACAAAGGCCATTCAAACCAGCGGGGAAATTTCTCCTGATGTGAAAGGAGAGCAAATAAAAAGAAAGCCATGCCTAATGCTGAAGACTGACAAGCAATTAACTGTACCACCGGGGATCTTCCAGCATGTCATTCCTTCAGCCACCAACCACAGCATCCACTCTGGTTGCTGGGATTTCATGGTGTGCTCTGCTCCGTCAAACGGAGTGCACAGCCCTCACCCAAAGAAAGCCACACAATGGTTGAGGCTTACCAGCAGGACTAAGATCCATCCTGAGGAGCACGATATATTTTCAACACGAGGGTTGTTCCTCCTTGTGTTCGGCTTGTTCGGATGCTTCACAGAACTGAAACAACTTGAAGCCAACGAACAAGACCGCAGCAGCTTTTGGGGGGGGGCGGGTTTCCCTGTGACTCCTCCCCTTCCCTCCTCATTCCCCCCCACCCCCCCCAATCACATGTCACAAGCTTGTAGCAGTGGAGGAAACTGTGTGTGCTTGTTTCAATGAGCTAACAGGGGCTCATTGGCTGCTTCGGAAATGCAAATGCACAAATGCATTTCCATCCCAGCAGCTTTTTGGGACTCTGTTTGAGGAGACTAAAGTGACCAGTGAGAGGCTTTTGTCCGAGATCCTCAGAGGAGGGGGGGGGGGGGGGGGAGGAGTTTGGGGTTCAGCCCCCCAAAATTTTGGGGGGGGGGCACCGNAACCCATCTGATTGGGGAAGTGGTTTCATTTTAAAGGGAAGATTCTTCCTGTGTTAATTCTGCAGCAGATTGGGGTGGGGGCAGGGATGGGTATGAACATCCCAGAACTGGAGGATGGTTGATGGAGGGGAGAGTAAAGTCATCAGACTCTTCTGCCTCGCTCACTGCTCAGTAAGGCACTTTAGGCCTTGCTCCTTTTTTTCCCCCTAACAAACTGCTTTTCTCCTGAAACCTTGTAAGTAAGTGTTGAATAGAGTGAACTAAGAAGAAATGCAGTTCTCTCTCAGAGTTAGCAATATTCCTGCTCGTGAGAGAGCTGGCATTAGCAGGACAGTTTTGAAGGCACTTGTGCTGCTCTGTTCTCCTGTGAGGCACAAAGGTGCTCTTTCTCCTCCCAGCCCTCCACACAGCTCCAGCAGGCTGTACACATCCCCTTGAGTTGTTTTTGGCTGCTGTGTGATTTTTGCGGTAGACCTGCACTGTAGGCAATGTGGGGAAAAAATCCCCATGCAGGAGAGGACCATGTTAGAGCCATAAGAACTGATGACTGAATAAATCGGTCGAGGTCAAATTCCTCCAAACAGGTCTAATGCCCAAGTGCTCCTGGCTCCTCTGGCAGGATTGAAGTTGTAGAGGGTTGGCTCTATCTCATCCATGAACACGTTCCTCTAAAGCACTCCACATCCTCAGCTCCCCAACCTGCTGCTGTACTCATGGCAGTCATGGCAAAACAGGGCCAGACCTCTGCCTACCATCTTTCCCCGAGACACCAAGGTAGAGTTTGCAAGAGCATTGCACATGTAGAAAATTAAGAAAAGCTTGCATCTGTGCATGCTCACCACCACCTAGAAGAGGCTCCCGTGAGACTGAAGGTCCTTCACTCACTAGAAGGGAAGAGCTATTACCTTCCCACATTCCCATTACCTGAGTCCAGCCTGAAGTCCTCTGGAGAGAATAACTGGGCCTTTAGAAGGCTTGATGTGAAAGGCAGGATCTGCCTGAACACTCTGGCTAGGGTCCATTGCTCTAGGGCCATTCAGCCTCACAAAGAAAGACACAGATTGCCCTCCCTTCCTCCCAGTCTCTTGTATTTGCTGTAACCTGCGGTTATCAGGTTAAACTGCTGTAGGTTCAGTGCTGTTATCAGAGAGGACAAGAGCTCTGATGAACCTCCAGTGAAGAGTGGGAGATATCCCCACCTTACACATGTCAAGTGGTGGCAGAAATCTAGAATGAATTTACACAGGCAGCTGTAGACAGGGCCACAAACAACCTGTGATCTTTAGGAAGAGTCGGTGGCAAACATTTAGGAGTCACTTTCCATAGCCAGTTTCAATATTTACAAAGAAGCAGCTAGAAACTTACTTGGTAGTGAAAAAAAAAAAAGGCGAAGAGAGTGAGCTACATGAAGGCAAGTCTTCATTACACACTATGTCCACACCTAAAAGCTATCAGAGGTCTGCATGTGGGTCACAAATTGTCAGAAACCTACCCTTTGTAAACTAAATTTCTGTCTTGAGATTCTGGGCCACAGAAGAGGAGAATTCACTGCTCCACAGTCTGGCCCAGAGGCCCCAATTTCTTCACTGGAGCTGGTTCTGGTGTATCACCTCCAGTCCTTCCTTTCATCACACTTTTCTACAAAAAAATAGTTTCAGCAGTATTGCAGCTGACATCAAGCAGACATGTCAGCCTAAACTACTCCCTTGAAAGATGTGATCTTGCCTGTCTCAGAGGCAGGAGACATATACAGGCAGCTTGATCAGGGCTGCTCTTAAACGTGTGTGTGCGAGCAGGGCAAACCACAAAGACCTGCAAACACCACAATGGACACCTCTCTACACTGCAGAAGTACTTTCAGCCACTCCAACAGAGTACAAAACCTGGCCCTGTGTCTCTCCTCCGTACTTCCTTCATCTTTTAGCTCCCTGATGTCTCCTTCTCAAAGCTTTTCCTGCCTGTCTGTTGGAATGCCTGAATGTCCTGTTTTGAGATCTTGCTACTATTTCAGTTCAGTGATCACCTCCACTACCTGCATTCCTCTGGTTCTGGTAGCCTTGCTTGCAACACTTGATGCACTTTAAATGCTTTCAGTTATTTCAGCCAGAGGAGTCTGAATGGGAAATGCACTGATAAAAAACTGCATGGATCCGTCTCATGAAACTGCAACCCCAGTGAGATGTTTCCTCATGAGGGTACATAGCAGAAAGATCATGTAACTAAACTAACCGTAGAGCATCTCCTATTCTTTCCAAAGTGCAGGGTCAGGATGTCTCCCTGTCTAGGTCCCTAGTTCTCCGCTGATTCACATGGTGGATAAACTACTTCAGTTCTAGGCTTACTCTGCAGCAAAAGAACCAGTTCCTTTCCTGAGGAACCTAGAACCCAGAAGTCAGTCTGCTTGAGCATCCCAGACAGGCAATATGGATCTGTAGTCAATTCAGATGGATAGCAATACTACCCCAGCCAGCAATGTGTCAGAAAATGCCCTTAAGGTGTCACATGTTCTGTGGTCATGGCATGAAAAGACCATGAATGGACTACAAAACAGAACTTTCATTATTTCAAGTAAAAAATGTAGGAGGACAACATCCAAAGGAAAACAGTGACGGACGGACGGACGGACGGACGGACGGAAGGAAGGAAGGAAGGAAGGAAGGAAGGAAGGAAGGAAGGAAGGAAGGAAGGACAAATTAATTTTAATTATGCCCGAGGGATATAGAAACATAGATGTATCCTCGGGGAGATGAGGCTTAAATGCTGTACAGTGTGGTCAGAGCTGCCCATAGCCAGTGGCTCAGAGCCTGTGGGTTCTCCCACAGATGTTGCCAGCAAGGCCAGTGTGTGCAATGGGGGCATCCAGGCTGGTCCACTGTTCTCACCTCGTCAAGCATGGGCAGATTAGGCAGACTGCCGCAGATCAGTACTCCAGGCATTACTCCCTGTGCCTCCTGTGCCAGGGACCAGTTTTTCTCCCCAGATGCTCCCTGACTGCACAGAAAAACTTAAATCTGAGCTGGAAATATTTGTTGTTCCGGTGGTCACAACGGAAAATATCAAAGCAACAGTGTGGGTGCACTTTTCCATTGCTTGGTACAGACTTAAAATAATTGTGTAAATAAAAAGGAAATATAAATATTTCCTACTACTTTCAAGGGGATAAAGAGAGGGACAAAGTGCCATGTATTTTTCTGTGCTGAGCATATCAACTGTATTCCCACAAGTCTCCAAGAGTGACAAAGTACAGGTCTGTTCAAATACAATAACCCCTTCAGGAGGCTTAGGCTGCCATTCAGGTTGGGCTTAGGGACTGGAGTCTATTTTAAAGGTAGAAAGATGGCGATTATAAAAGGCCATAGGCAAGAAGAAACCCTCTTAAGAAAATTACAGAAGGGTCACTTAGAGTCTGATAAACTTGAATGAAGAGCCAGAGGGATTTTTTTGTTAGACATGAAAGTGCAGCAAGATTGAAGCTTTATGTCTTTGAAATAAAGTGGTAGAAGGGAAGCACAAGATTTTACTTTGGTAGTTCAGGAAATATTAGCCTTGTAAAACAGAGTAGCTGTAGATTTCCTTAATACTCTAAACAGCTCTTTTCACTTCCCTTGTGCAGCCTTCCTAGAAGATATCATCACTTACGAGCAAAGATATGTATTAGATCTGTATTTACGAAACAGTATATCTAACATCTGATAACGTATAGAAAGTGCTAGCAGGCAGGGGAGTCAAGTCTTGCAGCTGACACTCAAGTTTGAATTTACACATATAATCTCTAGTCCCTGTTACCTCCCTTCTACAACAGGCAGGTGAAAAATGTTGTTCAACTGTCTAAGCACCTTGTGGGAATGAATGTACAGTCAGGCATCGATGTGTATTTGCTGCCATTAAAGTGGCAGACTGGTATCACTGAGATGGGGGTTGTCACTGCCTGAGAGTAGAATGTCTCTGGGAATGGAAACCCCTATCAGCAGCCTTGGGGACCTGCAGAAGTACAGAGACCTAGATAAGGCCAAGCCACAAAAACCCAGTATAATTTAATGTCTCTGAACAATTTCTTGACTGAGGGAAGTGCAAGTGTGAAACAACCATCACAAAGAACCTGAAGCCCAAAGGTTTGTGCCATACCCTTCTGCCTACCCAGATCCATAATGGAGAAGAGGAGGAGGAGGCGGTGAACCTCTTTCAGTGCCCCGGGTAGGAAGATGGCAGCAGACCTGCTGTTTTGGCCCAAAGTGGAAAGGCTGAGAGCAGTCACACTCCAAAGACAGAGAAGCATCCATGACACAAGGTGTCAGGAATGGACCACCTGCCCCTGACTGCAGCAGTAAGCACCTTTTGCAAGCTGAGTTGCTTATAATGGATGTAAATGTAGGTAGTTTGTCTTCAGTGAGGCTGGACTGGAAACTTCATTCTTTTTCTAAGCTTTTGTTTGCTAGAACAAATTTCAGGTGGAGAGGAGGGCAACATCAGAAAATAGACCCTCTATGAAACAACTCCACAGCCTCTCTAAGAGGGACTGCAGAACATTGTCACCCACTTCAGTTATGATCTGAGCTCTGAAATCAGGACAGGCTTTTCAAGCAACTGTGGCAGTCTGAGAAACCACAGCAGTGAAGGCAGGAGGGGAAGCAGCAACAGGGAGGAGTGGGAATTTTGGAAAAGAGAAGCAGCAAAGCAAGAACTAAAAGCAGGAGACAGATGGTATGAAGCTGTGTCAAAGGGGAAGTGGGAAGATGCAAAAGGGGAATATAGGAAGTGGGGAGAGTCTGCAGCCCAGTCAGGCTGAAGCAAATTAATGTTTACCCTGGTGGGCACCCAGTGCACAGAGAAAAGTTCTCATGGCCGCTCAGGACTGCATGAGAGAGAGGCCACATCAAATAAATCCTATCAGGGCCCAGGGTAATGAGAACACATGCTGTGACCGTGTCCTGTGTGTGCAAAGAAATGAGCCTTGTGCTGCCTCCATGAAAGAATCCTCCCTGCTATTCTGTCTGTGCTGAAGGACAAGCCTCCTGCTCAGCTCCTGCCCTCCTGTACAGGGCTGTGATGTGCAAACATCATTTCTGAAAAGGCTCCCTTACCTTTTTTCCATCATCCTTGAGGGGGCAGAACACCACAACACCACAGAAAGAGAGGGAGAGATAGGTGCTCCTCACTGCTTCAGGCCCTTGTGGGGGAAAAACAGCATCACGCATTTCTTCCCTGGTCTGCAGTCTCACATGGGTGCCATGCAAACCCAGCACATCCAGGTCGCTCTGAGGTGACCCAGCTCAGGACCCTGGAAGCCTCCCAGAACAAAAATGTCTCACTGAGCATTTAGTTCCCATTAGCATCTCCCTGAAACTCAGCAAAGGGAACAAGAAACCCCAGATGTGTGCCCTGCTGCTCAGGCAGAAGGAAACTCGTGTCAAGAGCACCTCTTGGTGGTGTGAGAGGACATCAGAGCAGCAGCAACACCTCTGTATGTGCTCAGTCCGGGGCTATGGGCCTATTTCCTGCAGGTTCCTTCCTCTTCCTGCAGTGTGTACAAATGAAAGGTTTGAATGCAGCAGGTGCGAGCTGTTCTTAGAGTGATTACTATATGTGTTATTGGAGTGTCATATCCCATTTTTAAATAATCACATTTAATCCCATTTAAATATGATGGAAAGAAACATCCTGAAAGCTTTTATGTGGATCCCTGTTGTGCCTCTACAGAGGCGCTGGTGGAGGAAGGATGTTTATAGATTCACAGCACAGGCCTCTGACTGGACAAGAACTGACTGTCCATTGCAGTTGCAGGGAATTATCTTCCAAAAGTAATTTGCCCAGAAATGGGCTCCTGCCAGGACTTCATAGCATTGCTGGACATGCAGAATTACAATGTCTTCAACATGGGGCTCACCTGGACGTGGGTTTCCACAACAGTCTCTCTCCCCTGACCGATTAGGTGGTCTTCTCCTTCTCCAGTCCCTTCCACACTGCCAGTCCCACAAGCCCATATGCCAGACTTCAAAAACAAAACCAAACATTGGTGTTCAGGTGTTCAGCAGGTCAGTGGTCCTCATTCATCCCTGCTGCCACTGTGCCACTGGTTGGTTTTCCATCCAGTCACCCTTAGCTTGAATCCAGTTCCCAGAATCCCCATGTGACTTACTCCCTCCCAGGTAAAACTCAGCGTATACTCTAGGTCTCCCCAGCTCTTTCCCCCTCAGTCCCCATCCTTCTCCCTGTTTTATTCCAACCTACTTCTCCCCAGACACATTAGAGTTACTGGAAACCTTCAGAGAAAACATAGGGCGAAAACTGAAATGTTCCTTCGGAGAAGCTGATTCCAAGTGCAATTTCAACAATGCCTAAAAAGGGGTTAAATTCCTGCTTGCCTGACCCAGGCTGCCTGCCCAACCTAGATTTCTCTGAATCTTCATGGGCTCTACCAGCTCCAGCTCCCTGAGCCCTCACTTGTCACCCAGATGTCTCCCACAGAGAGCTCTCAATGTGTCAGTTTGCCCAGGGAGTTAGAATGGTTTTTCTCCTTCCACCAGTAGCATTCTCTAGAGCCTGATACACTTGCCTTCTCTCCTGAGTTCATATCTCCCGGCCCACTACATTTTGTGCCTGCCTGTCCTTTCCAGCTCCCCCCTGTAAAAGCCTTTGTCCCTCTCTCTTACATCCTTCTCTGACCTGTATTCTGGTGTCCCATTCTTGCTCTTGCTTGCAGAGGTGTCAGTGGGTTTCCTTCCTCCCCATTCCCTACCACCCACGGAGGGAACACCTTGTACAGAGTGTCACTTTGTGCTTCTGAAATAGCGGCAAGACTTGGAAACATTCCAGGGCTGAAGGTTTCTGGGTTGTAGCCAGTGCGGAGTGACAGCTGGGAGCGCTCTCCTACAGAGCAGGTCAGTCGCAACAGCCTCCTGTGGCTGCAGCAGCACAGAGGTCATCAGCCTTTGGAGAAACGCTTTACTCAGAGTTCCTTCCTTCAGGAACATCCCAGCTGCAAACCCACTGTTCTTGCTCTAACTGGCCTCCTGACAAAGCCTGGAAATTCTTAATTAATTCTGTGCCGCCATATCCCGTCTTCTATAAAACCCATCTCCTGCCCATCCACTCACCAATTCAGGCTGGAGCACACAGATGTGCACACATACACTCTTTTCAAGGCTTCATGTTGCATGGGAGGAGAAGGAAGGAAGAGGAGGCAAACCCTCATTTCAATAATGGAAAGGAAGGAGTAAAGCTTCCCGGGATCATTCTGCTCTTGTCTCTTCTTTCTTAGGGTGATTGCTTCCTTCTTCTTAGTGCTGAGCTCTAAAAATCTTTTATTTTCTGAGGACAATGAGGACTGCCTGAGAGAGCTGGAGTTGTTCAGCCTAAAGAAGAGAAGGATCTGGAGAGACCTTACTGCAGCCTTTCAATACATTAAGGGGAGCTTTAAGAAAGAACAAGGACCAGCTATTTAGTAGGGTCTGTAGTGACAGGACAAGGGGCTATAATTTTAAACTACATAGATTCAGACTAGATATAAGAAAGAAGTTATTTATGATGAGGGTGGTAAAACACCGGAACAGGTTGCCCAGAGAAGTGGTGGATGCCCCATCCCTGGAAACATTCAAGGTCATGTTGGATGGGGTCTGACTAACCCTGTCAAAGATGTTCTTGCTCATTGCAAGGGATGTGACCAGATGGCCTTTCAAGGTCCCTTCCAATCCAAATTATTCTATGATTCTGAGATATAAGGAGTTTGGCAGCAGCTCCCACTAGCCACTTTAGCACAGAAGTAGTGGAGAGGTTGGATAGGGAGAGACTGGTTTGCAGGAGCTTCTCTCATCCCGTCCTGGCTCTCATGATACTGTAACAAGAGAGAAAACAGTTCATTGCATCTCTTGATGCATTTGCTCGCCTTCATGGTGAACACATAGGTTCACACAACACTTTTTTGTTGTAGTAGTAATAGTCTGGGTGGGTAAGGAAGTGCAGCAGTGTCTTATTCCCATGGGAGAGGAGGAATAAAGCAGCCATTGGGTGGCAGCTACTTTCTAGAGGCTGCATGACTTCCTTGTTCAGCCTTCATGGTATTGTTCCTTGTGATGTTTCACCCTTGACACTTAGGGTCACTGGGAAGACCTGAAAAAGCTTCACTACCCCTCATCACCCCATTACTCCCACTTCAGATTCCCTTCCCTGCTTACACCTCCTCCGAAGCTTGGATGATAAAGGAGGGAGGAGAAAATCCACCCTTCCATGATCTCACCCTGCTTCTAACCCTTGTTCATCTCCCCTGGAAATGCAGTTTGGTGCCCCCGCTGTTGACTGGGATGAGGTGGGAAGGGAGGGGGTGAGACACACAGGGGGAACAAGAAATATTACAGCAGTCACCATCCCCACCAAGAAGTCACGCCTGCTGCGCCTTCAGCCAACAGCCTCCGCCACAGAGCTGCCGCTGCGGTGAGGGGCGGAGGGACCGGAGGGTGATCGTCAAGCGAAGTTCCCTCTTCCACTTCCTCCCTCCTTGCAACCTGCTGTTCTGATACCCACACTTGCCCATCCCTCCCTGCTGTTTGCCTTGGCCTGACTTCCCTTTGCCTCAGGCTCTGTCCTCAGCCACGGGTCCAGAGCCATGCAAGCCATCAAGTGTGTCGTGGTGGGAGATGGGTACGTACCCTGCGGGTTTGCTGTGGGTGCGGGGCGGGACAGGCCGTGACCAGGGGCACGAAGAAAGGTGGCTGCTTGGTGAAACTCCCCCGTCTTTGCTTCTGACCTCCTGCAGTCTTGCTACTACTGCAGACATGCTCGCTCCTCCCTCCCTGGAGCAAGGGAGATTCCTCGGGGGGAGCATGGAAGAGGGCATTTTGCAGGGCATCTGCATGGGAATGCAGATCATGCATCTCCATTTCCATCTGCATCCATGGAAAGTGGAGCAGGTCTGTCCCATGCGCAGGAGGTGGTGGTGCTCCTGCCAGATTCACCTTGTAGGCAGGAGTTAGATTTAAAACCCACGAGGTGCAAGTGCTCTCCTGAGAGTGAATGGCTCCTTGAAAGCCATCTGCTCACTGGGAATGACTGGGAGAGGGTATGGCACTCTGGTTCTGGCAGGATGTCTATCAGGATCTCTACGTTTAGCTTTTCTGAGCAGGTTATCTCTGTGTTGGGGCGTGGTGGAGACTGTTGGCAAGGGGCTTCTGTGGGCACATGGAGAAGAAGCTCTTTCCCCTGAGACAGGCACAAGCATAGGCCACTTCGGGAGTGGGAGGTAACAAACCCCTGCCTTCACAACATGGTGGCTTCTCTGCCCATGTCCCCTGATGCCTGGAAATGGCCTGATCCATCACTGCTTGGGGCAGGAGGGATGGAGTGGACAGAGCATCTTCTTGCCCGGTGAGATGAGTAAATGCAAGGGAGGGAAGGAGGAGAGTTTGTGCTTGGAATGGAATAGCTTGATTCCTTTCCACCTAGAAGTTGGCCAGACTATTATCTGGGGCAGCTAGAAGGTAGCAGATGGAGAGACATTCACAGCAGCGCTGCTCCCCACAGTCACTTCCTCCTTTAGAACTCGCCTGGGAAAGAAGATGTCTGCACACATAACAGTACATGTCGGACATGTTCTCAGGGGCTGGGGCAAGGGGACGGGGAGAAGGGACGAGGAAAGACAGAACCCCAAATAATAACTGTAACCTCTGAGAAAAGTCCCCTGAAAGTTTTAAGCTGGAGCTGGATGAACAACTCCACTGAGCATTTATCTGTTACCCAGTTCCCCACCCCTCAGTTTACCCCTCACACACAGCACCAACTCTGTAGCCTTCCCTCAAGGCAGCATCCCCCTCATATCATGGTTAACCCCACCACATGGTCTGCTCTCAGCCCTTAGGACCTCAATTCCTCTTAAATGTCTGCTGTCTCGTCATCTTGTCTCTCTGTACACTGCACTTCTGTACACCTCTCGCCATCTTGCCACACAGTGGCATTGCTCTGAGCTCTTGGTTCCCCACCCCTCGCCTCCCTCCCAGCCACGCCAGCAATGTCACCCTCTTGGCTCAATCTTAACAGCCACAGGACCCTCTCCTCTCACTCAGCTCACGTGTTGTCCCATAGCTGTTCTCCCCCCATAGCCCCTCCGTCACACATCACTGACCTCTTAACATGCCCTGGGTTCAATCACAGGAGCCTGCAGGTGCCACTGACCTCACCTCTGTGTTATGACCTTCACCCCTTCACTGACTCTTTGTGCACCTTTCTGTTCAACCACACCAGTTCAGAACCTCCCCCTCTTCCATGGCCGATCTACTCCCAGGCCCATAGATCTCCTGAGGCATTTCCTGTAGAGCTTCACCTCCCTTGATAACTCTGTGATAAGAAGGAAGCAAGGGACCTGGGGAAAGAGCAGGGACTGAGAGAGGATCTAAGAAAGGGGGGTGGCAGGAGGAAGAAACAAATGTCAGAGCATGCCGAAGGGCTCCGCTTCCTCCTCAGCTGCCCCACAGTCCAGTGACAGAGGCAGGTGCCTTGCGATCAGGGTGCCTGTCAAGGGCACACAGAAAGGCAGAGCTGCAGCCCTGTGGCAGGGTACTTTGCAGGTCCAGCTGAGATGGTTTGAGCATCCCCAGCAGCAGAATTCCAGCCTTTGCCCAGGAAAGACCTCTTCCTGATCCTGGGCTGTGCTAGCTGAGGCAGGTTGCTGTCGCCACCTCCATTTCCTGTGTTCTGTAACTGAAACATGGCCAAGCTTTCCTAGGCCACACAAACCTGAGAAACAGCATTCCAGCAGGAGAAGGATTTTCTTTCCAACCCCTGTCTTGGCTGCTTTATTTTCTTCCGATTTCTCTGCAGTTCTTTCCCTCACCACAGGCTTCACCTTGCCCATGACACCTCCTTCCCCCACATGATAGCCTTATTGCTCCTTATCCCACCAGTGCTCTCACCCAGTCTGGACTTGCTGCTGCCTTGCTCTCCACCCTGCTGCAGCATGGGTGTGTGGGAGACTGAGGGGAGAGAAAGGACCAGCTTCTAGCTCAGAAACACCACCAGCAGCCTCCATCTGCCATGGGGGCAGACACCTTTTTGGCTCCTTACAGCTCTCTGTGCAGGTGTTGCTGCAGCTTACTGTAGATGGGAAGGACTGGTTAAGTCAGGAAAAGTTGCTGCCAGTCCCTGGCCACAGCACCTGAAAAGCAGGCGGGAGTGCCTGTACTCGAGTGCTGAAGCTGGCGTGGCAGCTTTGTCACGTCACACCAAGCCAGTGCACCTGTCCTGGCTGTGAGCCCACAGCACTCTGCATGCACTGCAAAATGGGCTCCCACCTCCGTCTCAGAGTGGATGTGTTTTAGCTGAGTGATCTCTGTACTGAACCGTAAAAACAAGCCTTGGTGCTCAAAGACAACAAACATTTCTGGGTGACATCCTGTGTTTCTTCCTGCCAGTTTTCTAACCTGTGGTTATGCACTGTCTGGTCCTGTGAATGTGTTTCTGCTTTCAGGGGTCTCCTGATGGGGCTAGGTTAGAGGCGTGGAAGGATTGCCCCATCTCCATCTCACCCTAGCAAGACTGCCTGCACTGCCATGAATTCCTGCTATTGTTTTCTTTCTCTTACAGGGCTGTGGGAAAAACCTGTCTCCTTATCAGCTATACCACCAATGCCTTCCCAGGAGAATACATCCCCACTGTGTGAGTAATGCATGAACAGGTCCTGGAATGGGTGGGAGGCATGAAAAGGAGGTTGCAAAGAGGTGCAGTGATCCCTTGTAGTGCGCTCCATGGGTCACAATCTCCATGCCAAGCAGAGGACGGTCTGCCAAATCAGTGAAGGTGTCTCTAACTTGGGATCTGTCACCTTTCACCAGAAGCAACCTTATAAAACCCTGGTATAAATGGGACATTTGAGAGACTCAAGCCAACTCAAGGTCTATCTGCTTGTTAAGTGTACAAGTAGCAGATGAGGTCCTGCTAGCCAAAACAAACAGGCACTAGGCTACAACAACTGGGTCAGACCCCAGAGAAGGCAGGTAGATGGACATGGGACCCCACTTCCTCCCTTGTCCAAGACACTTGGCCGTCATTGCAGCAGTCATAGATTCTGCTTGGAGAAGAATTGTAGAACTTATTGGAAAAGACCCCTGAGATCATTAGGTCCAATCACTCTCCTGGCACTGCCAGGTACACTACTAAATCATGTTCCTTCTAACGTGCGTATGCCATGAACACATTCACAAGACCTTTGTGTTGGTCCCTGCCTATCACTGGTTTCCCTCAGTCTGGGGAAAAAGTCCCAGAAGGACCAGGAAATAAAATTTTCTAGGATGAGGGTAGGAACTTCTCTATCGCTTTAATACCCTTTTTTTTCTACCAAGACTTTACTCCTAAGCATGCAATCCTGACAGTTGCTCTAAAATATTTCAAGCTGAGTTGTCAAAGAGTAAGGGGACACATTGTCCTCAGTTCCAGCAGGGCTGTTGAGGAGTCCAGCAAACTACAGAGACATGGATTCTTCTTCACTTCTAAGAATAAAACTAGGTCTTAGAACACAGAAGAAAGACAGAGAAGAAGAAGGGGGTTGGCTCTAGAGCAGATGCAGTTGTGGGAAGGATACTGGGGGGAAAAAAATGGGAAAAGAAAAGGGTTTGTGGACCTGAATGCAAGGTATCAAAGGTGGAGCTGCAGCCAGGCACCTGTCCAGGACAGCTGAGTGATGGGGAGGAGGTTGATGCTGAGTGGGAATTCCATAAGGTGGAGGTTCACGGAAAACCAGTGTCACCCAGGTGAGGTGAGAGAGGAATTGCTGTCCTTTGCTCCTGGATGCACCTACACTACTGGAAGGGCTCCCTCTTCTCCTGTTTGAGCCATGGCCTATGTCTCTGAATTTCAGGTTTGATAACTATTCTGCCAACGTGATGGTTGACAGCAAGCCTGTAAATCTGGGACTTTGGGACACTGCTGGACAAGAGGATTATGACAGGCTGAGGCCGCTCTCTTATCCGCAGACGGTGGGTCGCACTCCATTCCCCTCCTCCCTTCCTCCCTCAGCGACACCTCCATCCCTCACTGCAAACCTCAACATGTGCCTTGAAACAGTGACAGGACTGTTACTGTCTCTCTCTGCCCTTTTCTGAGAGTATCTCTGTTGATACACAACTGCCTTGAAACTGAAAAGTTAAAAGACATCTAAGGATATTTTGGAGCCTTTATCTAAATTTCCATTACTGGTATAACTGAGCAAGAAAATGAGACATTCAAAGACACTTTTGAGCCCAGCTGACACTGACTTTGTGTGGGGAAGATGTCTTACACAGCCCTGGTAAAAAACCTTCCTTTTGTAAAGTTAAGGTGGTTCATGGAATTTAAGAGCTGAGGCAGGAGCTTTTCACATTTCTGTGAACCCCAGTCTTCTGACTTCTGCCTTTCAAAAGAGATCTGATGTGTGGGCTTCTGTTTGATCTCCTGGTGCCTCTAGCAGAACAAATGGGTGCTTCAGATACTGTGTTCACCAGTTTTTTACCCCGCTGACAGAGTGATTTCAGGGTTTAAGGATCCCCTTCCCTGGAGAATGTGTTTCAAGCAGTCTTGGCAAGGTCAGAAAGACCACATCAGACATTGGTCTGAAGGTTGCCACTGCAATCAAAAGGGTTAGGAATTGTTTAGAAATTGTTTGTTTGGGCTAGGTTCAGCCACCTTAAAATCAGACACCTGGTATAAAGTGTTTTTGCCTGCAGTCAGTGCAAGCAGGTCTATTTCTCAACAACATGCTTGCATCCACCCTGGCACATTTCTCAAGGACAGGTGGAGGAATGTTTCTCCAAGGTTTTTGTCTCTGATGGTTGTAGAAGTATGGAAATGGATAGGCTGGGTCTGGCACCACTGCTCCAGTTAAGTGAAGCTGGATGAAATAGATATAACCTTGATGAGCTGGTATTGTTTTGGTTTGGTTTGCTCTGGTTTTAAAGGAAGTTTGAATTCTGCCATGCCCAGGAGAATCACTTGCCTGCAGAGCCAAAAGTGCTGCCCTTGGGTCCTGCATGTCTACTTTTTGGGCTGAAACTAGGTCTCTCTCAACTGTAGGCAAAATTGCTTTGGCCTGAAAGCTCTCTGGTGTTCCGTGAGAAACGAGCAGGAAGCTGTCAGGCCATTTCCCATGAGGATGAGTGTGCCAACCGCAAAAACCCCATCCTCAGAGTTGACCGTTTGGCTCTTCTGATAATGGTGGCTATGGTTACAATGACTCAGGGGAGCAGAGATCCTTCTCTCCACCACAGGAGAGAAGCAGCAGTCAGGACTTTTATATTACAGAGAGAGCTTTCCCAAGCACAACCCTCTGCTGCAGAGGGAGGGTGTT